>CM060709.1:10075871-10198371 GCA_030686995.1 Artemisia argyi
TTCTGCTCATCTCAAGTCTGTTGTGGCTAACTTGGAAGCTTGGATTTCAAGACCTTTTGGCCTTTTTTCGGTTTCTTAGCGTTCCTTATTTGTATCTGATCTTGCTGTTCTTTTCTTTTTGGTTTTGATTCTTCTTGGTTGCTCCTGTATTCTGTTTTGGCTTTTTTGTTGCCATGTTTTAATGCAATTCCAGCCTTTCAAAAAAAATAATATAAAAAAATAAAAAATAAAAAAAATCAAATCATTATTCCAAAAAAAAACTACAAAAGATGATCAAAAGGATGTACACCAATCAAACACAATGAAGATCATATATTACTTAAAAATCTAACATAAGGCAACACATTGTTACTACGATTCAAAACCATATCATTACAAATGTAAACAGCACAGATTTACATAAACGTGTTCACTAACTTGCAGCTGACTCCTCCAAGACACTAAAACACAAAATCCAATTCTCTAGTAGTACTGGTCACTTTTTGTACTTTTGTCATCACGAATACATTCCTCAATCGAACTGATAAAGAAATCCCACGATTTGCATACTCCGTTATCCTGCTTCTTGGACAACTATTGGGATATTAACAAGATGACGAAAGAATGTGTTATGCACATATAAATGGGATGAGCTGATAAATTAAAGAGTTAAATAGTGTACCTTCTTCCTTTATAAAGGTGATTTTGCACATTGATCGATCAAGAGGTAGCGCTTTCAACAATGAACTCAAGTCACTGAAGTGTTGTTCGTCTTTGCAAAAGGAAATCAGCACAAATTTAATATTAGTTTGCCCCTCACCTTCTTGTTGAAGTAGTTTCTCATATGTATGCTGAAGAGAAATGATTAAAACATTACTTGACTTTTGCTGAAGTGCAATGGAAATGAAATAATACATCACCTAACAGATAATTTTCATTTTCACCAACGTAAAAACAGATAAATCTTACCTCGACAACATGACCTTTGTCAGTAGGATGATATAGTGCTAAAGTTAGAGATCGAGGCCGACAACACCAAAGAACAGCATCCACAAGAGCTACATAAACGGATGATTCCCTTATGACGTGTGTGTGTGTCAGATCAATATGCTCGAGTTCATAAGCTGGCGACTGCATCAGCTCTGACTCCTCAACATCTATGAGCTTCTGTAAGATAATTTTTATACACAACTTTGTGTCAGGGATTATTTTATATCATTTTTTACGAGCACGTAAAAACACATAAATTGCTGATAAAATAAATGAATTCAAGAAGATACCCAATCAATAGCCAGCTTTAAAACTTTGAAAGTGCCATTCTTGTCCAGAAAACGCCTCAACTTCTGGAACCAAAGAATGTCTAAATACTTATTTGTGTAACATTTCATACATCTTTTCGCTAGGGATGAATCCTTCATTGATAAAGTTGCAAAATTATAACTATAAATTCGGTCACAATACTCGAAGAGATGTAAATTGGGTGCATTTAAATTTATTTCTTCCAAATTGTAGTCCAAGTGTAGTTGCAATCTCCTCAAGAACAAGAAATGATTTGACAACTTCAGATTGGTGATATGATACGAAAAATCTATGGACAGAGTCTCGATAAATGGGAAGTTGGATAAGAAGTCACTCAAACATTTTATGGGAAAGCCGTGGTAACGAAACGTTTTTAGGTTTGTGCATGAATCCAAAGACATAGAGGGTGCGTTGTCTGTATCATTCTCTAAAAGAAAACAATTTAGATTTGGAGCATCAACATCTATTCGCTCAAGTTCAGTGTTCGAGTAAATCTTAACATTTCGAAGATTATGATGCCTATTAACATAAAACGCTATGAAGCCATAGCAATATGTGAGATATATTTCTTCAAGAAGAGGGCAACCTTTGGTCAGATACTCGATCACACCCTCGTCTATCGGGAGATACGAAAGTGAAAACAGCCTCAATGAATTGAATTTCACAACGCCTACCATCAAGGATGAAGGCAACTCACATTGATGCAACGTCAAAGATGTTAACGAAGAGGCAGATAAGAGCGTGTTAGGCAAACGAAACATTGGCAGATTCTGAGGATAATAACCAAAATTAATATCCATCACTTGCAAGCCTTTTTCAAGAACTAAATCAAGACAACGTCCAAGAACTTCTACATGTTCAAGATTCATGAGATCTGCAGAGATGTGGAGTGTGTGTGCACTGATGTTTTGGTCGCAGAATTTTGACACTGTATATTGAACATACTTACAAAACTTCACCATGTTACGCTCAGTATCATTATTAACATACCACGAGTTTATCCGCCGTCTATTTTGATGGAAATACAAAATAGGAAAAGAAGCTGTTAGAGCAAACCATTCCTTAGACAACACACTCATTCGAAGACGCGATTTTGGATCCTCTAAAAGAAATGACATTATGTGGTGAACAATAAAGTCAGGAAGCGTTGAAATCCGGTCGGTTGTATCTGTCATGTTCTCCTCCATCTTCTTGCTCGACGCTACTGAAAGTAAATCCCATAAATCAAACTACTGAACAAGCTTTTTAAAAATACCACACAGTTGCACATTATGTCAAAATAGAGAACATTCATACACCAAAGAGTATAAACTATAAAGTTTATAGAATACAAGTATAGTTCGATACAATCAACATCAATGAAGTTCCCATTACATGCTCTACTTCGAAACTTGACTTAGAGGTGTTTAGGATTGCTTTTGTTTTTCATTGAGGAATTTCTAATAAATATGCACATATACAGCCACTATTTCACTGAGGCATTTTATCGAACACTTGCTAAGCACTTTATTAAAAATGAGTTAATTTTAAGCCGTATATAAGTGCTTATTTATAAGCTAGAGAGAAAAAAGCAAATCCCAAACACCCTGTTAAAGTAAACAGTACTTATTGACAAAAAAAAAAAAAAAAAAAAAAAAAAGACATTTAATCGAACAGGTGGTGTGCATAAACAAAAACATGAATAATTTATAAAATATTTCATTGCCACATTTAATCGAACAGTTGGTGTGGATATCATAAGATAAAATTGTACCTTGGGTTGGATGACTTTTTTTCGTTTTTCTTTTATTTCTTGTCTTCATTGTTTCTTTCTTTTGAATATGTGATTTTTTGAAGGGTAAAAGAAACTGGGAAACTTTATATTGTTGTATTTGGTTAAAATGACAAAAAGAGTCCTTGTGCTTTCAAACTTTATATTTTTGTTTTTAGGTTTGGTTTTTATTTTGGGATGATTTAATTATTAACACGTTACTTAGACGTACAACTTTTAAGTTGATGAGCCAATAATATGCCGCTAGACCGCAAGACCTTTAGTTTGGTAATGATTATTTGCTCATGGATTTAAACGATTATGCGTTGAAACTTTTTTTTTTTTTTTTTTTTTTTTTTTTTTTTTTTTTTTTTTTTTTTTTGTAAAGGTGAGATTATATTAACTTCCAAACTATGTACAATATGAGTTTAGATGATTAAGACTGGGACAGACCCCAAAGTCTTATACAGGTTGGACTATACTCTAAAACTACCTTCACCCGATATCTGACCTAACTATATTAGATATCGAGTAATACAGAAACCAAACAGAATCAATACTAAGAAACAAAGGAGTAAAAAATAACGACACTGACCAATCTATTCAGCTTCAATCACCTTATTGTTGCACCATTCACCATCTAGCTACATTTCCATCTTACCTTCTTGCCATGATCACTCATCCCACATCCACAGTAAAACATATCAAGAAGGTTAATGGCTTTACTAGGTACCCATACCCCTCCACAGAAGGGCTCTGCCAGTTATTCTACATTTCCATCTCAAGAATGGTTTCATATAAATGGGAACACACTCCTCCAGTGAGGACCAACCATTCCTCCAGTGGGAATGTAAAGTATGGACCATGTATTGTCATCTTTCACCACTCACAATTCCATACCGCTTACATTTCACTCCAAGACCATTTACCCTTCACATAAGGAAGCCCTACTTTATGGTACATCCATACTAAGGAAACCTCCTATACTGCCAGCATAGCTTCTTGGTCCCCCCCCCCCCCCCCCCACCCCCAAGGTCAAACCAAAAAAGACTATGGGGCAATATAGGTACAGTTTCCCAGTTAGGACTCCAAGTTACAAGGTGCTTCTCAAATGTAATGGCCTGATGTAACAAATATCCAATATACTTTGCTTGAATATTACTCTTATCCACACTTTCAAACGCCCCTTTATTCCACTAAGCATACTTTTTAAACTTTCCTGTCAAATTTAACATTCCACTTAGTTTCAGCCTTGATGACACTAGCATTTTGTTTGACCTTGATTGAAACAAGTTTTGCTCTGACTTCATCACTTATTATACTAAAAAGGCCTTCTACACTTCTCTTGTTATCACTAAACAGTCTTACATTCCTTTCTTGCCAAATGAAGTAGACTGTTGCACCAAGACAAAGTTTTCTAATAATCTCCCAAAGACTTTTACTATTATTGTACAAACTCATCTTGTTTACTGTCTCTTCCCATGAACTTTCATTATTCTGAATATCAGTCATCTTTCTCATTTTCTCCCAAACAACTTTAGAATATTCACACTTGAAGAACATGTGGTCATGAGAATCAATGTCACTTTTGCATAAACTGCACTCATATTGTCTATTTGGGTACCACTTTTGTATTTTATCTTGTGTGCATAGCTTATTTTTTACTGCAAGCCAAAGTATGAAAGCATGTTTTGGGATGTTGGTGAGTGCTTATTCACTCACTATTATTGGCCAATTACCTACCCAAAACGACTAATTGAGCTAACAAATGCAAAGAAAACATGTGTTTTTTGTGTTTGTGATATGCAGGTACGGATAAATAATAAAAAGCTGAAAAATCACAAGAAAACCGGAAAACGAGCACGAGAATTGAAGGTGGTCAAAAAGTCAAAGCCAGGAATCCAAGAGTCAGTTCCAGTCCTTCATCTTCTCAGACTTAGCAAGTTTAGTCCCTGGATTACATTTTTGAAGAATGGCAGAATTCACCCTTGGAGTTTTGAATGTTACATAAATGGTCCTTGTAATATTTCAAATACCAAAAATCTGAAATGTAATGCAAGCCTGGTCCATGATTTTTTAAATCCAATACACATATCCACACTCCAAGCCCATTACTTAAAATCCTGACCCGAGCCCATTCCTATTTGTGGTCAACCAAGTCAACGAAACAAATAAATAAAATTACCCGTACCCTCTTTTACCCGCCCCCAATTTCCCCATTCAATCCCAGAATTACTATTCACTATAAACCCTAACTCCCCAATCCTTTTAATTACCACAATTAAGGGTAATTGGGTCTATTCAGATGGTTTCTAGAAGCTATCCAAAGGTGTCAGATGAAGTCAGATCAAAGAAGCACAAAACGGGACAGGTGTCAGAGTGTAATTGGATTTGACGCGTCATATAATTCAATCCAAGGGTGGATAAACGAAGCAATGATTGAAGGAATGATCATAGGGCTCAGATTGGCTACAAAGAAGCACAATCCCACGGATTGCCAACCTGGCATCAGACCCTCACCTCCTCCCTCCTCAGCTATAAATAGGAGTGTAATTTTCTCATTTAGAATGTAATTTTTAGTGTAGCGAAGCTCTGTTAAATTTTAGTCTTAATTGTAATTAGTTTAGATATTGTAATGAATTTCAGTTAAGCTTAATAAAATTTTAGTTTTCTCATATATCTTATTAGCTTATTGCTTATGTTTTCAGTATTCAGCTTTTATAAACTTTAAATTCAGCTTATATCTCAGTTACTTTTAGTGATTTTCATTTAGCTTGATCAAATCTATTTGTCAATTTAGTTTACTTACTTTTTCAAAGAACATATAAAATCAGAAAATATAAAAATCATAAAAATAAAATATATATATATATATATATAAAATAATTTTACATATCAGTATTAAAGCTTACAGTGAGCTTATTTTCTTTTATACATTTCATTTGAGCTAAATAGCTTATTGTGGAGTGTTTTTGAGTTATTAGTCATTAAAATCAAAGAAGGTGAATCTGAGTTGATATGGTGTTATGGATAAGCTGGAACAATTATGGAAGGTTCCTGCCTATCAAAAGATAGGCAAGCAAAGTGAAACCCCCTCTGTTTGGCTGAGGGGGTATTGGTTTGTAAGTATAACTCATTTACTTTCAATTCTGCAATAGTAGTTTAAGTATAGTTTAGATTCTGCTTACTAGTTTCAATATCTGCTTATTATTAGTGTTTAGTATCTCAGTGTTGTTGCATTAATTTCTGATTCATTTGATTTAATATCATTTCATTAGCTGTGATCTATTGGAATTTAGCTTCTGAGTAACTGTTTGAGCTTAGTTCTGAGTTTGAGTTGATTTCTGTGGTAGTTATATGCTCATTTGATCTCTATTAACTTCTTAGTAGAGTGCTTTGATCACTGTTGTGGTAATCAGCGGGATTTATACAGTAGTTGTAGTAATAGCAGTAGTTTAAGGGGGTGTTTGGATTGGTTACTTGCTGAATATTGCTGTAGTTGAATCATTGTTTAATTGTCATTCATAAGTCACATTAGAGTAATATTAGGTTTTAAGTCTATTAAAACAGTTGTTAGAAAGTAATAATAGTCAAAGTTAAATTTATAATTAGTATACTGTTAGGTTTAGTAGAATTCAGTTAGTAGTTGCTTAATGATAGTTTCATTTTAGTTAAAATAAGCTTAATCTTGTATAATCTCAGTTTAATATTTCATTTAGATTTAGTTATGATTAGTTAAAATTGATTTTGGTCAAAACTTGTGGTACAAATAAAAAGTCAAACCAAGTTTCAAATCAGTTTTTGGTCTCAACTTTGTGAGTAGCTGTAGCATTAATTTGTAATTGGAAATCCTTTTGGTTTGAGGAATTTAGTAGTTTAGCAGTATATAAATCAAGTTTAAAAAGAATTTTCAAAATTAGAGCTTATTTGTTTACTTAATAAGCTCTAGGAAGTTGGCTGATCAGCTTGTTATATCCCCTGCACCACTTGTGAGTATCTATTTTCAAGGACTGGTTCAAATAGGTTATAGTGATTAGGATTTCATGTTCTTGATAGATTTATGATTCCTTACTAGTAGAGTAACTGTAGGTACCATTAGCTTATCTATAGCAGCTTTTTACATTAGCTTATATAGCCATTGTAGTTCATAGTCTGAATTTGTAATCTGTTGTGAAGTGTAGGCCTGCTTGTTAGAACTTGAGCTTGTTTCTGAGTTTTATTTAGTGAATTGTGTAACTTTTGAGTTGAATTAGCTTTGTGATTGGTCACTTAGCCTCTGAGTTGGCTAATGCTTATTCTACTTATATCATTGTGCTCATTTCATAGCTTATTGTCTGATTTCTGAGTTTTTGTGTGATTATGAGCTTGTAATTGAACAAAATCTGTTATATCTGAGTTTTAGTATCATACTTAGCCTGATTTCAAAGTTTCACATAGTATAGATCACAAGTGCTTATAAAGTCAAAACTGCCATATCCGGTCGTCCAAAAGTCAAAAGATAAAGAAAAAGTTGTTTTTGAGAATAATGTGAAATATAAGTCTAAATTGCCATATCCGTCACGATTTAATGATGAAGAGCTCCGTGCAAAGTCTAAAATACAAATGGAAAAATTTATGGATATTTTTCAAAAATTGCACTTTGATATAAGTTTTATGGATGCTCTTGTGTATATGCCGAAGTTTGCTTCCACATTCAATAACCTCATAAGTAATAAAGAGAAATTGCTTGAATTAGCCAAAACACCGATAAATGCTCAATGTTCCGCGATTCTTCTCAAAAAGCTTCCCGAAAAGCTTGGTGACTCGGGAAAGTTTCTCATTCCTTGTTCTTTGAAAGATCAAGAAGTTTGTAACGCCCTGGCCGATTCAGGTGCTAGTATAAACCTCATGCCATTATCGATCTACGAACAACTTGGAATGGGGGCTCTTAAACCGACGAGAATGACTTTGGAGCTTGCTAATCGATCGATCACTCATCCAGTTGGAATTGCTGAGGACGTTTTTGTTCGTGTGAATTCGTGTACTTTTCCGGCAGATTTCGTTGTTGTCAATTTTGAAGCTGATCCGAGAGTTCCTCTTATACTAGGGCGACCGTTTTTACGAACCGCTAAAGCCCTAGTAGACCATTATGAGGATACTCTAACTTTACGACACGATGATGATATTATGATTTTCAAAGCCGATGCTTCGAAATTGAAGAAGTACTCCGTCAAAAGCATCGATGTTTGTGATTATACCTTTGATGATTTTGTGAAAACTTTCGTCTCCGACTCTTCCCCATCATTTCCTTCGACTAAGGAATATGATTCTCTTTGGGAAGAGGTCGATGAATTTCTTGCAATTGAAACGATTCCGATTTCTGAGACTAACGATTCTTACTTTGATTCGGAGGGGGATATTATTTTTCTTAACAAATTGTTGAACGATGAACCGTTAATCCCTCCGGATAAAGTTAAGACGAAGATTGAGCTTATAATTGACGATCCTCTGGAGCCCGAGCTCGAGGAATTTTTACCAGACTTTGAGAGTTTCTCCTTTGACAAGACTGAGGAAATGAGTGGCAATCCCACTTATCGTCATGATTTTTATGATCCGACATTTGAAGTTTTTCATTTCGATTACTCGGGAGAGACGAGTCGTGGCAGTACCACTTCTCATGCTTTTATCTCTCTTCCGGAGTTTGAATTATTTTGTTTTGATGAATCTAAATGTGAAATGGAAAAGTTTTCTAAATCTGAATATGAAAGTTTCATTTTTGATCTTAAAGTTGATCATGATCCGGGTGGAGTTCGTAAGAATGAGAGTTTGAATGAAAAGTTTTTCCCAACCCTCCCACCCAGAAAAGATTTTAACAAGAGCTTAAATGATAAGATTCATAATTCCATAATTATGAAATTTTATTTTGATGAAGATGAGTTTTTCAAGATTGTTATCATGACGTTCTTGCCGTTTATAATGTTTGATGTGGTTTCTCTTATCCTGCACTCCGTGGGGAGTGAGGATGTTGTTTTTGATCCTGGTATCATTTTTCAAAGGTTTCAAAATTAACATATCAGCGGTTATCTCTTCGGGATGGAATTTTCTAATAAATCATATGCTTTTCAAAATATTTTGAATGAAAGCCTGAATGAGATTAGTTTTCCACGGTTTTTCCCCAAGGACGAATTAATTCGGGGATCGAGTCAAGCTCATGTGACTCGGTGAACAAAAACAAGCGCTTCGTAGGTGGCAACCCATGCTTATCCATTCATCTTCTTATATTTCTTATTTCTTATTAACGTGACGTGAGGAGGGCTACCTCTTCTACTCTTGTGTTTCGTGGTTGTTTGTGATGATTGTTCAGGATTGTCCATGATTGATGATGACTCTCGTGCTCGTTATCTCTTCACTTGGAGTATCATTCATCGGTGCTATTTGGAAATCCTATATCCGTTAAATCTTATCGACTAACGTTTTCTTTGGCATAATTAATAAACGGCCTAGAATTTTGTTAGGATTACCTTAACCCATCAAACATTGAGGACAATGTTTCGTTCTAGTCGGGGGGAGGTTGAATCTTCGATTCGATTTTGACCTTGCATGTTTCACAAGTCGTGTACTCTTGCAACTCCGTTTTTCCAACAAAAATAAAAAATTGAAAAATGAGAAAAAATTTCAAAGTTGTGCAAAAATATAATAAAGTTTGAATAAGTGTTTTGACACCTTGTTGACTTTCTTGCTGGCGAGAGTAGGAATAAATATTTTGACTTGACCGGGCGTGTTTAGCCCTAGCTTGTTCCCTTAACCAATGATGATCACATAAGCTTGTGCTAGTTTTGTACACCATGAGCTATAAAATGCGAATTCTTTCTTAAGAATCTGCAAGTTCCCGTACTTGACTTTATACATGCGCAGCTTAAAAGCTTTCGCTAGTCTTTTACACCAGGAGCTATAAAATGCGAATTCTTCTTCTAGAATTTGCAAGTTTCCGTAACTGACTTTATATATGAGTGGCTGATTATCGGCTAAGTATTCGCTGGTTTCATTACTTGGAATCTTAAATTGCGAAGAGCGAGAAATGATAGAGTTTATTTAGAAGTTAGATGCTAAACGTGGAGTAGTGGTTCTCTTTAGAGCTCATAAGAGGTACTTGTGGCTTTTTACTCCCATCAGATACGTCACACATATATAATAGATGTTCTAGGTTAATTAGTGGTATTTTGGTTTGAATAATATTTAGTTTTTTGTTTTCTTAAGAGAATTTTTGCTTTAGAAGTTGGGTACATATCAAGGAACATCAAAAATAAGAGCGAAAAGTGAAAAAAATCAAAAGTCAAAAGTTGATTATCTATGTGGTTTTGGAGCTGCCCTTTAAGCTTCCATTGATGTGAGAAAAAAGGCAAGAAAATAAGAAAAAAAAAGTGAAAAGTATGAAAAAAGTGAAAAATGAGAAATGAGAAAAATGAAAAAAGTGAAAGTTGAAGTATTGTTGAATAAGAGCTATGTATGTATCAATAAGTTGTTGGCGCGTGAGGTACATGTGATAAGTGATTAGTAATCAGTCACATGAGGTGCACGTGATCGTACTCCGCAACTTATATTCTTGATATTGTATGTACCCCTAATTCCTTGAAATGGACCGAATTTCTATTGCAGTGGTTCTTAAGAGAAAATGGATAACTACTTATCGTTTTAACTTAGGTATCACTATCGGACTAAAAATTATCGAAACGAGAAAATATGAAACAATTCATTTCTCAACAAAATAAAATATTGAGATACAAAACCTAGGAAATGGGAGTAAGGAGTTTCCACAAGTAACTGTTATGAGTAGTGTTAGCATCTAATTTGTAGATAAGATGTGATCTCGTTTGTACGCTTAGTTTGGGGACTCGTGAAAAATCAAGGATGACGATTTTTATCTGTATGGTCGCTTCTTTAATAGAAGTGTTTCTACTCGTTGACCCTAATAATTATTGCAAGATAATGAAAGTTCAACAAACCGTCACAAGTGTAAAGTATGGAAAAGTACAAAAATAGAAAGTATAAGTGGAATAAAGGAATAAAGGAAAATTTTGGAAAACGGAGCGTTTTCGGGATTAAATGATTTTATTACTTCTTTCGAACCTCCTTGCTACTTTACAAAGTTAGTAGAAAGAGTATGAAAATTATTTATCCCAAAAGCGTGAATTGATCACATTGCGTGAGGACACGACAATACCTTAGTCGGGGGGATTTTGGTGAGTGCTTATTCACTCACTATTATTGGCCAATTACCTACCCAAAACGACTAATTGAGCTAACAAATGCAAAGAAAACATGTCTTTTTTGTGTTTGTGATATGCAGGTACGGATAAATAATAAAAAGCTGAAAAATCACAAGAAAACCGGAAAACGAGCACGAGAATTGAAGGTGGTCAAAAAGTCAAAGCCAGGAATCCAAGAGTCAGTTCCAGTCCTTCATCTTCTCAGACTTAGCAAGTTTAGTCCCTGGATTACATTTTTGAAGAATGGCAGAATTCACCCTTGGAGTTTTGAATGTTACATAAATGGTCCTTGTAATATTTCAAATACCAAAAATCTGAAATGTAATGCAAGCCTGGTCCATGATTTTTTAAATCCAATACACATATCCACACTCCAAGCCCATTACTTAAAATCCTGACCCGAGCCCATTCCTATTTGTGCTCAGCCAAGTCAACGAAACAAATAAATAAAATTACCCGTACCCTCTTTTACCCGCCCCCCAATTTCCCCATTCAATCCCAGAATTACTATTCACTATAGACCCTAACTCCCCAATCCTTTTAATTACCACAATTAAGGGTAATTGGGTCTATTCAGATGGTTTCTAGAAGCTATCCAAAGGTGTCAGATGAAGTCAGATCAAATAAGCACAAAACGGGACAGGTGTCAGAGTGTAATTGGATTTGACGCGTCATATAATTCAATCCAAGGGTGGATAAACGAAGCAAAGATTGAAGGAATGATCATAGGGCTCAGATTGGCTACAAAGAAGCACAATCCCACGGATTGCCAACCTGGCATCAGACCCTCACCTCCTCCCTCCTCAGCTATAAATAGGAGTGTAATTTTCTCATTTAGAATGTAATTTTTAGTGTAGCGAAGCTCTGTTAAATTTTAGTCTTAATTGTAATTAGTTTAGATATTGTAATGAATTTCAGTTAAGCTTAATAAAATTTTAGTTTTCTCATATATCTTATTAGCTTATTGCTTATGTTTTCAGTATTCAGCTTTTATAAACTTTAAATTCAGCTTATATCTCAGTTACTTTTAGTGATTTTCATTTAGCTTGATCAAATCTATTTGTCAATTTAGTTTACTTACTTTTTCAAAGAACATATAAAATCAGAAAATATAAAAATCATAAAAATAAATATATATATATATATATATATATATATATATATATATATATATATATATATATATATAAAATAAGTTTACATATCAGTATTAAAGCTTACAGTGAGCTTATTTTCTTTTATACATTTCATTTGAGCTAAATAGCTTATTGTGGAGTGTTTTTGAGTTATTAGTCATTAAAATCAAAGAAGGTGAATCTGAGTTGATATGGTGTTATGGATAAGCTGGAACAATTATGGAAGGTTCCTGCCTATCAAAAGATAGGCAAGCAAAGTGAAACCCCCTCTGTTTGGCTGAGGGGGTATTGGTTTGTAAGTATAACTCATTTACTTTCAATTCTGCAATAGTAGTTTAAGTATAGTTTAGATTCTGCTTACTAGTTTCAATATCTGCTTATTATTAGTGTTTAGTATCTCAGTGTTGTTGCATTAATTTCTGATTCATTTGATTTAATATCATTTCATTAGCTGTGATCTATTGGAATTGAGCTTCTGAGTAACTGTTTGAGCTTAGTTCTGAGTTTAAGTTGATTTCTGTGGTAGTTATATGCTCATCTGATCTCTATTAACTTCTTAGTAGAGTGCTTTGATCACTGTTGTGGTAATCAGCGGGATTTATACAGTAGTTGTAGTAATAGCAGTTGTTTAAGGGGGTGTTTGGATTGGTTACTTGCTGAATATTGCTGTAGTTGAATCATTGTTTAATTGTCATTCATAAGTCACATTAGAGTAATATTAGGTTTTAAGTCTATTAAAACAGTTGTTAGAAAGTAATAATAGTCAAAGTTAAATTTATAATTAGTATACTGTTAGGTTTAGTAGAATTCAGTTAGTAGTAGCTTAATGATAGTTTCATTTTAGTTAAAATAAGCTTAATCTTGTATAATCTCAGTTTAATATTTCATTTAGATTTAGTTATGATTAGTTAAAATTGATTTTGGTCAAACCTTGTGGTACAAATAAAAAGTCAAACCAAGTTTCAAATCAGTTTTTGGTCTCAACTTTGTGAGTAGCTGTAGCATTAATTTGTAATTGGAAATCCTTTTGGTTTGAGGAATTTAGTAGTTTAGCAGTATATAAATCAAGTTTAAAAAGAATTTTCAAAATTAGAGCTTATTTGTTTACTTAATAAGCTCTAGGAAGTTGGCTGATCAGCTTGTTATATCCCCTGCACCACTTGTGAGTATCTATTTTCAAGGACTGGTTCAAATAGGTTATAGTGATTAGGATTTCATGTTCTTGATAGATTTGTGATTCCTTACTAGTAGAGTAACTGTAGGTACCATTAGCTTATCTATAGCAGCTTTTACATTAGCTTATATAGCCATTGTAGTTCATAGTCTGAATTTGTAATCTGTTGTGAAGTGTAGGCCTGCTTGTTAGAACTTGAGCTTGTTTCTGAGTTTTATTTAGTGAATTGTGTAACTTTTGAGTTGAATTAGCTTTGTGATTGGTCACTTAGCCTCTGAGTTGGCTAATGCTTATTCTACTTATATCATTGTGCTCATTTCATAGCTTATTGTCTGATTTCTGAGTTTTTGTGTGATTATGAGCTTGTAATTGAACAAAATCTGTTATATCTGAGTTTTAGTATCATACTTAGCCTGATTTCAAAGTTTCACATAGTATAGATCACAAGTGCTTATAAATAAGCACTTGTGATAAGCTGTTTTGGTCAGAAAAAGCTCTTAATAAGCTGTTCTTCATTCCAAATTTTTATTCTAAGTTTCTTTTATTATTTTTGATTTTCTGGAAATTTTCCAGATTTTTCCAAAGCTTTTAACTATTTTTCCTATTTTCTTTTGATTATTTTTCAAATTTTAAATAGTCTTTAAATACCAAAAATCCATAAAAATTAGAAAAAGGTTCTGAAAAATACAAAAATATTTTTATAATTTCTTTATTAATATTTTAGAATTTTTAGAATTTAATTTTCATTTTTCCAAGTTATTTTTCTATTATTTCTTATTTTTAATTCATTTTTAATTCCACAAATAGAAAATTAATTCTAGAAAATAAATAAAAACTCAGAAAAATATTTTTCTTTTTCTTAAAATTCTTTTTATTAGTTTTAAATTTTTAGAAAATATTTCCAAAGTCGTAGGATCATTTTTCGATATACGTTACGTTTTAATTTTTACGGTTGCGTTTCCGTTTTTACGTTTTTCAATTCGGTGCATAGTTAGCTTGTAATCTTTGCATATTTCATACTTGTTTGATATTACGTGAATTATTTGATTGCTATATTTCACTTTCTCACTTTACAAATCACGTTTTCACGAATCGATATTCTCGATTCCATTCGCCTTCGTTGGAAAACGACTCGGGTGATCCGTATTTTACGCGGATCACTTCGATACTATACTATAATTATAATAATTGGTTTTCACACGAATCAGATGCAATGTGAGTACCAAACCAAACTTTTCCAGTTAACACCATTTCCTTCTACTCTAACATCCTGCCAAACAGTATTGGTATCATATTTCTTCACATTACCTTCTTATCAATCCACACTGCTCTATCTGGTTGATCATTCAAGACATGAACTGCTAGGTTTTGTAATAATGGATACTTATCAGCCCATTGAGAAGGCCACTTCCACCCGTTCTCATCAATTACATCAGCAAGAGTAGCAGAGTCTTGAAAACCAACATAGAATACATCTTTTTTGCTGAGAAACCTGGACAATTGTAGATCACTGGTACACTTATCATGCCTTATGTTCATTTTATTTTATATAAGATTCATAGCATTAAGAATGGCACAACCACGATTCATAGATTATAAAACATGTTATGAACAGTAAAATAATGGTTAATTTATACTACTATATAAAACATTTAAGTTGTAGGCTTCACAAAAAATTAAGATAGGGAGCTCAAATTACGGAGTGACGTGTGTCACTTCTCAACTAAAAAATCACTTTTATTTTCAAATTGAAATATCTTTGAATCTATTTATTTTTTTAATGGTTTAATTTCATCATATTTTCTAGAATTTTTTACTCTTTAATTCAACATCTGTTTTGATATATTTTTATGAGTTTTAGTTTTGCATTTCTAATGGGTTATTTTGATTCAAAATTTTACAACTTTAACTTTATTTGAATCAATACAAACTTGATTCGTCAAAATTATAACTTTTGGGGGAGTGTTTGACGGGTGAAAAATTGTGAGGGTCTTTATGCGCGAATAATAATGTAACGGGAAAGTTACGAGAAACTCAAACAAGCACATACACCGAACACATATACTTTCGGAGTGTTGTGTAACGAATTCACTAAGCGGGTACGAAATTGTGGGAGAGTTGGATTAGCAATTCATTCATTATATTTCTATTATAACTATATTTTTTCGCCGCCGCTGTGCAGTGTGCACGGGTATCCAACTAGTTATTTTATATAGATGTAAATATGAAGAATATGCATATGTTAGATGTTTGCTATATGAGAAAATCTTGTTTGTACAAAATGTAAGGTTGTATGGTCTTTTGCGTTTTAGTCATATTTATGGTCTCGGAGAGATAGGTGTAAATGTCCACAAATTTGCACCATTTAGTAAATCACTACTTTGCCTTCTTTTTTTTTCTATTCTATGTCTGCATTATACATCATGCCTAGCAAAATGTATGAGCTAATATTTTCAACATGTCTGCATTATACTTTGGGCTACATTTGAACTTTTTTTATATACCATGTCAGCAATAAAAACATGAAAATGATCACAAGTATCCATTGAGCTGCTGCATAACACAAACTTGAGTTGTTGGAGTCAAGTCTGGTGGGAGAATGTAAATGGCTCGACCAGACCCAAAAGCCGATGACTCGTACATCGAGAACCATGTCCCTTGGGTGGTTGTTAACTTCCCTCTAAATTCGAGTTTTTTGGGACTATTCCCCACAACATAATCTTGTTGATCTCAATTACTTTTTTGGGACTATTCACCACAACATAATCTTGTTGTTTACAAGCCCAGACACGGTGCTAGTAACACATGCTAAGCACACCACATTTCCATAGAATCCCTCTTTTAAAGGTGGATTTTTGAACTTTGATTGAGTGTTGACTGAAAAGGTCAAACGCAGTTCAAAGTGCAATGGTTTCACGTCTAATGCCTTGACCCGTGACCTATATACATGAGCTGCTATCTCGTCAAAAGTGTTGCAACCCATACTCTCTGTGGTTCGGGTCACATTCTTTAAATGGGCTCGAAATTCTCGGCTTAACCCATAACAATTTTGCAAGACATCAAAAAGTAAAATGTACACATTGCATCATTTAGTAAAACATATTTTGCCTATTTTTCTTTACTCTCTTTGCAATAACATTGTTACTGAGATTCAAAACCATCATTTCAAATTTAAACAACAAAAAGCAGAGTAATCATACCAGAGTTACTTAAACATGTTCACTCTATCAGAATTTCACTAATTTTTGAACCTCGCTCCTCCAAAGCACTAAAAAACAAAATCCAATTTTCTACTAGTACTGGTCACTTTTTGTACCTATGTCATCACGAATAAGTTCCTCAATCGAACGGATAACGAAATCTCACGATTTGCATATTCCATTATCCTGCTTCTTGGGTAACTATTAGGATATTAACAAGATGAAGAAAGATTGTGTTATGCACATATAAATGGAATGAGTTGATTAATTAAAGAGGTAAATAGTGTACCTTCTTCCTTTATAAAGGTGATTTTGCATCTTAATTGACGAGGAGATAGTGCTTTCAACAATGAATTCAAGTCACTGAACTGTTGTTCGCGTCTGGAAAAGGAAATCAGCACAAACTTAATATTAGTTTGGCCCTCATCTTCTTGTTGAAGTAGTTTCTCATATGTATACTGAAGAGAAAAGATAAAAAAACATTATTTTTGCCTGGAAACAGAATTAAACCATGTTGAAGTGCAATGGAAATGAAATAATACATCAACTAACGAATGTAAACACATATAAATCTTACCTTTGCAACATGACTTGTGTCTGTACAGAAATCCAGTTTTAAAGTTAGAGATCGAGGCCGAAAACACCAGAGCACAGCATCCACAAGAGCTACATAAAGCGGTGTTTTCCAGATGTTCTGGTGTTTTAGCTTAACATGCTCAAGTTCATAAGGTGACGACTGGATCAGCTTTAACTCCTCAACATCTATGAGCCTCTGTAAGACCATTGATAAACACAACTTTGCGTCAGGCATTATTTTATATCATTGTTTGGGAGCAAGTAAAAACCAATAAATTACAGAAAATAAATGAACTTGAGGAAATACCGAATAAATAACCAACTTCAAAACTTTGAAAATGCTATTCTTTTCCAAGAATTTTCTTAACTTCTGGAACCAAAGAATGTCAAGAGAATCGTGTGTAACACATTTCATACATCCTTTCGACATGGATGAGTGCTTCCTTGAAAAAGGTCTGATAAAACCATAGGATTGGTCATCATACTCAAACAAATGTAAACAAGGTGTACTTAAATCAATTTCTTCCAAATCACATTCCGATTGTAGTTCTAATCTCCTCAAGGAATGATGTGACAACTTCAGGTTGTTGACATGAGGTGGAAGGTCTAAACACAAATTCTCGATGAACAGGAAATTAGATAAGAAGTCATTGAGTCTGTTAAATGGAGACCCGCTATAACAAAATGTTGTTAGCTTTTTGCATGATTCCATAAACATAGAGGGTGCTTTCTCTTTGTTACCCACTAAAAGAAATGAGCTTAGATTTGGAGCTTCAACATCTATTCTTTCAAGTAAACATCTTCTGTCACAGTAAATCTTAACTTTTAGCAGATTCTGATGCCTTTTAACACAAAACGTTTTGAAGCCATAGCAATGTCTGAGATAAATTTCTTCAAGAAGAGGGCAACCTTTGGTTAGATACTTGATCACACCGTCCTCTAGCGGGAGATCCGAAAGCGACAACCGCCTCAATGATTTGAGTTCCACACCACCAACCATCAGGGGAGAGGGCAACTCACACTGATGCAACGTCAAAGATGTTAACGAAGAGGCAAATAAGAGTGTGTTAGGCAAACGAAACATTGGCAGGTTCCCAGGATAATAAAAATTAATATCCATCACTTGCAAGCCTTTTTCAAGAGCTAAATCAAGACAACGTCCAAAAGATTCTACTTGTTCAAGATTCATGAGAGGTGCATAGATGTCTAGTGTGTGTGCACTGATGTTTTGCTTGCAGAATCTAGACACGGTGTATTGAATATACTCACAAAACTTCAACATGGTAGTATGCTCACCATCATAATGGAAATACAAAATAGGAAAAGAAGCCGTTAGAGCAAACCATTCCTTAGACAACACACTCATTCGAACAAGCGATTTTGTATTCGTCCGAAGATACGACAGTATGTGGTGAACAATAAAGACCGGAAGCGTTGAAATCCGGTCAGTTGTATTTATCGTGTTTTCCTCCATCTTCTTGCTCGACACTACTGAAAGTAAATCCCATAAATCAAACTAGTAAACAAGTTTTTTTTTTTAACCACAGAGTTGCACATTATGTCAAAATAGAGAGCCATCATATAAGCATTGATACACCAAAGAGTATAAACTTGTATAGTATAATACGACTTGCCGCCCATATACAACATTAAAAAATGAAATACAGCCACTATTTCAGTGAGGCATTTTATCGAACACGTGCTGCGCATTTAATAAAAATACGATATGACCCATTCAGTACAAGTTCTACTATTTAACCCAAAACCTTTTAAAACTGGATTCGAATGAAAAATTCCAACAAATCATAATTTCTTATTGTGTGCTTAATTTTAAGCTACTTATTTATAAGCTAGAGAGAAATAAGCAAATCACAGACACCATGTTAAAGTAATATTTGATAAAGACATTTTATCGAACAGGTGATGTGCATAAACAAAATACATGTATAACTTATTATCGAACTTATAAAATTGTACCTTGCGCTGGACGACTTTTTTTCGGTTTTCTTTCGTATTTTTTCTCCATCGTTTCTTTCTTTTGAATATGTTAGTTTTTTAAGGGAAAAAAAAGTGTGTTGTTTTGGATAAATAAACGGGTAAGATATTTATATTGTTGTGTTTGGGTAAATGACTAAAGAGCCCTTGTGCTTTTCTAAATATTACGTTTTGATGATAGATTTTGTTTTATGTTTATGATGCATATTCAAGTCCAAAGTGTCTATCTAGGCTATGTTTGGCAAAAGTAGCAATGAGCAGTAGCCACAGCTCCTGCTCATCGCTCACAGCTTCATAAAGAAGTATTGGAAAAATGATTTCTTAAAAAATAACAAAGCTCACTGTTCTCATGCCAAACGAACTCCAAAAATCAAAAAGCTCATTCTCACCGCTTATCGCCCCAAAAAGCTTTGCTCCAAACATAGCCCTAGATGTTAAACGATTATATAATATCGTATCGTGATCATTCGAAACTTTTAGTTTTTGGTTTTATTTACATATTTCGAAAAATGATTTAATTAATTTTACATCTTGAAGTGATACGCACACCACATTTCCATATAATCTTTCATTTAAAGGTGGGGTTCTTTTGAAGTGACACATACTACTATTTCCTTTTGAGTTTTCAGAAAGGGAATATGTTAATTCCACAATTTGTGCTATAAACTGTGGGTTCTGAATCATTTTGTGCGTCTCTGAATTCTTTCTGCGGGTCTCTAATTCATTTTCTTGTATATTTTAGTGGAGGATTGTAGCTAATTGGCTACAAAAATTTTAGACAAGCTATCCCCTTTCAGAAATGCTATTTTTTCATTTTGTGTATCAAAACTAATAAGTGTGGTTCGCAACCACACATCCTATCCGTAACAAACATGCTCATACTTTGAAACTGATAAAACTTAGGCTTGAATTCGTGGTTGGCAAATCGGACATTGAAATCCACAGATCTCGTATGTTGTGGAGGAAACTTTGACTAAATTGCAATCCTAACGTGACCCCAGTAGTTTGCATCTCACGAAGCTAAGTAAGTAATACATTGTTTCCAAACTCTCAGCACCATGCCCCATATATCCGCAACATTGGAAATCCCATGAAACTGGTAAAATAATAAAAATTTCACCTTAAATTCTTCTTTCCGAACTCCAACATAACAATGAATTGTGTCAGCCAATTCTTGATATTGCATCTTCTCAAACAACAATTGAAGTTTTTCTTGTTGATTCGTCGCAATTAATGATGCCAATTTTAAATTCTATATTACCACCCCAATATAATTTAACAAAGATGGAAACATTATTATTAAAAAAGATAATAGGTTGAATGTATTTGGTGTGATTTGTTATTTGTGTACATGTAAGTTGTACCAGATTGTTTGACATTCGGAGAAGATGAAGTACAATATAGGTACGGTGATAAAAGCACTTTTAGTTTCGTGGTTGCTAAGCATACATTTCTCTCGCATTTTCTCACTTTTACGCACGCACGTCTAATAAAAAATATTAAAAATACAGGAGATGCCGTTTATGGTTGTCTCTTAACAAAACAAACTGGTACTTCGCAACTACTTCAAGCATTAGTTACATCAATGGTGAGCTTTCGCAAATAAATTGAGTCAAAGGCTGGTTTGGGAACCCCTAAATCAACTTTAGTCTTTGTCTTTCCACAAATTCAAGCCTGAGTTTTATCAATTCCACAATATGGGCAAGTTTGTTGTCACTTGTCAGGCATGCTATTAACTGTCTAGGATGTGTTAATGTGAACCATGCTTATATTAGTTTTGACACACAAAATAAAAAAGTAGCAATTCTGAAATCTAAGATGGAAATAGCAGTACTTTTAAAGAAATCGTTTTTGAACTTTGATCGGGTGTTGACTGAAAAGGTCAAATGTAGTTCAAAGTCCAATGGTTTCACATCTAATGCCTTGACCTATGACCTGCATATATGAGCTGCTATCTCGTCAAAAGTAGTGCAACCCAAACTAGCTATGGGTCGGGCCAGGTTCATTAGAAGGGCTTGACATTATCGGTTTAACCCAGAACACTTTTGCAAGACATCAAAAAGTAAAATGTAAAAATTGCATCATTTTGTAACACATATTTAATATTTTGCCCTTTTTCCTTCACCCTCTTTGCAATAACATTGTTACTAAGATTCAAAACCATCAGTTAAAATGCAAACAACAAAAAGCAGAGTAATCATACCAGAGTATGTTCACTCTATCGGATTATCACTAATTTTATAACCTCGCTCCTCCAAAGCAGTAAAACACAAAATCCAGTTTTCTACTATTACTGGTTACTTTTTGTACTTCTGTCATCACAAATACGTTCCACAATCCAACTGATGAAGAAATCTCATGATTTGCATTCTCCATTATCATGATTCTTGGACAGCTGTATGGATATTAACAAGATGACGAAAGAATGTGGTATACACATACAAATTCTATTACTCCGTAGTTGACAAAAGAAAAGGATAAATAGTGTACCTTCTTCCTTTATAAAGAAAATTTTGCAGCTTGATTGACCAAAAGATAGCTCTTTCAACAATGAATTCAAGTCACTGAACTGTTGCTTGCGTTTATTATGGGAAACAAGCACAAACTTAATATTAGTTTGGCCCTCAGCTTCTTGTTGAAGTAGTTTCTCATATGTATACTGAAGAATAAAGATTAAAAACATTATTTTTGCCGAGAATCATAATCTTAAACATGAAAGTGCAATGGATAAGACATGATATATAAACTAACGACTAATAAACATTTCACCAACGTAAGAACATACAAATCTTACCTCGACAACAACACCTTTGTAAGTAGAATGATCCAGTCTTATAGTTAGAGATCGAGGCCGACAACAACAAAGCACAGCATCCACAAGAGCTACATAAACGAATGATTCCCTTATATAGTACGTGTGTATCAGCTCAACATGCTCAAGTTCATAGGGTGGCGACTGGATGAGCTTTAACTCCTCAACACCTATGAGCTTCTTCTGTAAGACAATTGGTAAACACAAATTCGTGTCAGGGATCATTTTATATCATTGTTTGGAGCAAGTAAATACACATAAATTGCTGATAAAATAAATGAATTCGAGAAGATACCCAACAAATAGCCAACTCTAAAACTTTGAAAATGCTATTCTTTTCCAGAAATCGTCTTAGCTTCAGGAACCAAACAATGTCAAAATCCTTGTCTATGCAACATTTCAAATATCCTATGGCCAGGGATGAATTTTTGCTTGACATAGCTGCGGTGTGTCTGTGGGTTTCGTCATAATACTTGAACAGAATTAAATCAATTTCATCCAAATCACAATCCGATTGTACTTGTAATCTCCTCAAGAAATGATGTGACAACCTCATGTCATCAATAGGAGATGAAAGATTTAAAGACACATTCTCAAGGAACGGGAAGTTAGATAAGAAGTCACCGAATCTTTTTAATGGTAACCCACTATAAACAAATGTTGTTAGCTTTTTGCATGAAGCCATAAACATAGAGGAGGCTTTGTCTTTGTAAGCCATAAACATTGAATCTAAAAGAAAATAACTTAGATTTGGAGCTTCAACATCTATTCTTTCAAGTAGAAGTCTTTTGTCACCCCAAATATCAACTTTCAGAAGATTCTGATGCCTTTTAACACAAAAAGTTTTGAAACCATAGCAATATCTGAGATAAATTTCTTCAAGAAGAGGGCAACCTTTGGTTAGATACTGGATCACACCCTCGTCTATCGGGAGAAGGGAAAGCGACAACAGCCTCAATGACTGAAGTTTTACAACGCCAACCATCAAGGATGAAGGCAACTCACACTTATGCAACGCCAAAGATGTTAATGAAGAGGCAGATACGAGTGTGTTAGGCAAGCGTAACATTGGTAGATTCTCAGGATAATAAGCAAAATGAATATCCATCACTTGCAAGCCTTTTTCAAGAACTAAATCAAGACAACGTCCAACGAGTTCTCTTTGTTCAAGATTTATGATGTTTGCAGAGATGTCGAGTGTGTGTGCACTGATATTTTGCTCGCAGAATCTAGACACAGTATGTTCAACATACTTATAAAACTTCTCCACACTATAGTGAATTTCACACATTCTAGAAATCGAATGAAACGCCCGGGTGAAATGGAAATACAAAATAGGAAAAGAAGCCGTTAAAGTAAACCATTCCCTGGACAAAACACTCATTCGAACAAGTGATTTTGAATCATCCAAAAGATACGACAGTATGTGGTGAACAACGAAGTCAGGAAGCGTTGAAATCCGGTCAGTTGTATCTAGTGTGTTCTCCTTCATCTTCTTGGGCTTTGAAATTTGGTCCTTTGTATCTATTATAATTTCCTCCATCTGCTTGCTTGACCCTACTGTAAGTAAATGGGATAATGATTTCTAAATGTATCAAACTTGACACGTTTTACCAATTAGTGTATGAAACTTTTAATTTTGCTATCTTGTGTAATAAACTTACTAATCTTTGTAAATTTGTGTACTCGTCTCACATGGCAATGAGATTAGCTGAATTGGCAATGAGATTAGCTGACTTGGCAAGCTGACTTAGCAAGCTAATCTCATTGCCATGTGGGACGAGTACACAAATTTGCAAAGATTAGTAAGTTTATTACACAAGATAGCAAAATTAAAAGTTCCATACACTAATTGGTAAAACGTGTCAAGTTGGATACATTTAGAAATCATTATCCCTAAGTAAATCCCATAAATAAAAACTATTGGAGAAGTAATAGAAAAACTACATAATCGCTTTAAGTTTTGGATGTAAAAATCATATAGTTACACATTATGCAAAGAATCATCATACGAAACTATATACAGTAAAAAGTGTTATAAAACACAAGTACAATACATACAATCAACCTCAACTTCAACCAGGTTTCCATTGCACGTTCTACTTTGAAACTTGACTTAGAGGTGTTTTGGATTGCTTTTGTGTCATCCAATTTGCTTCTACTTATTTCAAAGTGCTTATTTGAGATAAAATTTAAAATTATTGGTTTACAAAATTGCCTTGGACTAACAAATTGGAAGAAATCATTATTTTCTAATGCAATTTTCACAAAATATGAAAATAAGCTGGAGAGAAATAAGCAAATCCCAGACACCCTCTTAGGGTATGTTTGGCGAAAGTAACTGTTGCTGGACTGGAACTGGAGATGGTGCTGATGCTGGAGATTATAAAAAGAGTATTTTTATAAGCTATATGAAGTAACCTTTTGTTTTAAGAGATTATGAAAGATTATTATTTTTTTTAGAATCTCTTATAAGTTATGTCTGCCAAACAAAAATTATTTTTTAAGTAGCTTATTTTTTTAAAAAATAAGCATAATCTCTCAACAATCTTGTGTGCCAAACATAGCTTTAATGTAAATACAAACACCTTCTCCTGAAGTGCTTGTTGATAAGTGCTTATTAATAAGCTAGAGAGAAATAAGCAAACCCCAGAGACCCTCTTTGTTCATTTAGGAATTTCATCGAACAGATTGTGTGCGTAAACAAAAAAATGAAATACAGCCAGTATTTCACTGAGGCATTTTATCGAACACTTGCTACGCGACCCATAAAAGTGTACCTCGTTTATTGTTTTAGCAACATCTTTAATCTAAAAATGAGTTAAGTAGTTTTTATATTACAGCTACTTAAAGAGATGTGTAGATCGAAGTAAGCAATTGGCAATGTTAATATTCTTTCTTCCCCTTTTTCTTTATTTTTGGTTAAAGTGTGTTTGGGCATAATGGGCGTGCCTTATTTTTTTACAATTTTAATTACAGTCATGAAGATTACTTTTTAAGGGTTGAAAACACTCTTATTTTTTTTATAGTAAAAGTACACTATTAGTCCTTGTGATTTGGTCAGATTTTATGTTTAGTCCATTTTCGAGAAAATTCACTTGAGTATTACGCATTGGGTACAATTCGGCTAACAACGTTAGGTTTTCTCATCATCTTCAGTCACATGCCAGGCGCACGAGGGTATGTTTGTCCTTTCACTGTTCATGTTCTTTCATGCATTTGTTAATTTTTTTCCTCAAGGAATGGTTTGACAACTTCAGGTTGTTGACATGAGATGAAAGATTTAAAAGTAAATTCTCGAGGAACATGAAGTTAGATAAGAAGTCATTGAATCTTTTTAATGGGTAATAAAATGTTGTTAGCTTTTTGCATGAACCCAAAAACATAGAGAGGGCTTTGTCTTTGTTACTCACTAAATGAAAATAATTTAGCTTAGGAGCATCAACATCTATTCTCTCAAGCCCAATGTTCAAGTAAATCTCAACTTTTTAAAGATTATGATGCCTTTTAACACAAAACGTTTTGGAGCCATAGCAAAATCTAAGACAAATTTCTTCTTTTTGACCCTAATGAAAGCAAATCCCATGAATCAAACTACTGAAATGAAAAGTTTTAAATGTAAGGCCACACAAAAAATATAAATTTTATATAAAACAAGTATAATACATTAATACCATACAATCAACCTCAACTTTATACAAGTTTCCATTACACCGTTAATTCTTCTTCAAAACTTAATTATGGAGCGTTTGATCTTTCTTTTGTGTCATCAAATTCAAAATTATATTTTTACTAACATATTTAACCGAAAACCTTTTTAAATGGATTCGACTAAGAATTTCCAACAAATCATTATTTTCTTATTGCTTTTTCCACAAAATAAATAATTACAAACACCATCTCCTGAAGTGCTTAATTTACAAGTGCTTATTAATAAGCTTGCAAGAAATATATAAGCATATCCGAAACACCCTCATAAAGAAAATTACATTAGTTCTTACTGAATAAAATTACCCTATTATGAAAGCCAGTATCTTAACCTCGCCACATATTAATATGCACTAACTGAAACAAACCAAATATGTAATTTAGTACAAAAAAACTACATATATATTATTGAGACATGTTATCGAACGCAATTCAGCAGAGAATTTACCTTGTTGACATTGCTTAGAGTATACGACTTCCAAGCTAAAGTGACTCTGTATCGTTACTCTCTTTTTTTTAGTATACGTCGAGGGGATGTTGTTTAACCTTATTGGGCCGGCTAATGGACTTATTTAACTTTTGAAAATTTAATTAGCTCAAAACTTTTGGGCTTATCAGCTTACTAACTTACTTGAGCTATGCTTTTGAATATCAATGAGCCAGTCAATTAGCTCAAAACAAGCTGATATATCCACATCATATAAGAGCATTGGGTGCAGTGGCTTGGAGCCAAAGCATGTTCCGTCTTTTTTTATGTTATTTATTACATTGTATAAGTAATTGTATTAGACTGGCTAAGAAATATGATATGCATATTATACTGCTAAATTATAATCATTCGTAAATTAAGCGTTTATGGAAAAGTTATCTCATGACAAAGTATGCTTTGGATAATAACTAAGGTTATCCACTATTATTGAGGATTCTATGTAGCCTGCATACAAATGTTGAAGGCTAATGGTATAATAGCTTGATTAGGGGCAGTTTGGCTAGCTTATCGCAGAAGCTAATAAACCTTGAATCGTGCTAATTAGGGCTGTCTGGATAGCTTATTTCAGCATCTACATATTTAACCTTCACATGTAGTTATTAGGAGTTGTTTGGATAGTTTATTTCAGCAGCTAAATAACCTTGACATGCCTACATTTTAGATGAACCAATCATGTAAAGTAACTGGTTCACTTTATATAGACACAAATTCACCTCATAACGACATATAAGCAATAAGTACTTTTCAAAAATGGACTTTAGCATATAAGCTTTACGGGTTGCTGTTTTTAGTCTTGTTATGGCCCACTGACATAACCACCCTCACATATATATATAGAGTCTATTACCAAATCCAATCACTTCACAAACCTTGCTACAGATATACTCCAACCAAACACAAAGAGAAACACAATGAAGATCTATGTTACTCAAATTTAACATAAGGCAACACATTATTACTAAGATTCAAACCATCATTCCAAATGTAAACAACAAAAAGAATGCCATGATAATAGATTTATGTAAACGTGTTCACTTCATCGGACTTTCACTAATTTTTGCACCTGACTCCTCCAAGACACTAAAACACAAAATCCAATTCTCTAGTAGTACCGGTAATTTTCGTACTTGTGTCATCATAGATACATTCCTTAATCCACAACCGATCACGAAATCTCACGATTTGCATACTCCATTATCCTGCTTCTTGGACTGTTGTTTTGATATAAACTAGAGGACGAAAGAATGTGTTATACGCATGTAAATGGTATTAGTTGACAGAAGAAAAGGGTAAATAGTGTACCTTCTTCCTTCATAAAGGTGATTTTGTAGCTTGATTGCTCAAGAGATAGCGCTTTCAACAATCAATTCAAGTCGCTGAAGTGTTGCTTGCGTTTGGAAGAGGAAATCAGCACAAACTTAATACTAGTATTAGTTTGGCCCTCATGTTCTTGTTGAAGCAGTTTCTCATATGTATACTGATCAAGAGAAAAGAAATACATTAATTGATTTTGCATAGAAACAGAATCTAAACCATATTCAAGTGCAATGGAAATGAAACAATACAAATGTAAACATTTCACGAATGTAAACACATATAAATCTTACCTTTGCAACATGACATGTGTACATGTCAGTACAGACATCCAGTTTTAAAGTTAGAGATCGAGGCCGAAAACACCACAACACAGCATCCAGAAGAGCTAAATAACGCGGTGTTTCCCAGAAGTTCTGGTGTTTTAGCTTAACATGCTCAAGTTCATAAGGTGGTGACTGGATCATCTTTAACTTCTCAACATCTATGATATCCTGTAAGACAATTGGTAACAGAACTTTGTGTGAGGCATTGTTTTATATCGTTGTTTAGGAGCATGTAATAGCCAATAAATTGCAGAAAATAAATGAACTTGAGGAAATACCGAATAAAAAACCAACTTCAAAACTTTGAAAATGCTATTCTTGTCCAAGAATTTCCTCAACTTCTCAAACCAAAGAATGTCAAAAGACTGTGCTGTCTCATATTTCATACATCTTTTCGACAGGGACGAATCCTCCCATGATGAAGGTGCTAAACTGTGAAAATAAATTTGGTCATAATACTCGAACAAAAGTAAATTGGGTGCATTTAAATCAATCTCAACCAAATCACATTGCGATTGTAGTCGTATTTTCTTCAAGGAATGATTTGACAACTTCAGGTAGTTAACATTAGATGGAAGGTCTAAAGACACTTTCTCGAGGAGCGGGAAGTTAGAAAAGAAGTCATTAAATCCTTTAAAAGGAAGCCTGCAGTAACAAAATGTTGTTAGCTTTTTGCATGAACCCAAAAACATAGAGGGTGCTTTTTCTGTATCATTCTGTAAAAGAAAATAACTTAGGTTTGGAGCTTCAACATCTATTCTTTCAAGTTGAAAACCTCTGTGATAGTAAATCACAACTTTTAAAAGATTCTGATGCCTTTTAACACAGAATGTTTTGAAGTCATAGCAATATTCAAGATAAATGTCTTCAAGAAGAGGGCAACCTTTGGTCAGATACTCGATCACACCATCGTCTATCGGGATATAGGAAAGCGACAACAGCCTCAATGACTGAAGTTTCACAGTGCTAACCATCAAGGACGAAGGCAATTCACACATCTGCAACGTCAAAGATGTTAACGAAGAGGCAGATAAGAGTTTGTTAGACAAACGAAACATTGGCCGCAGATTCCTGGGACAATAATCAAATTGAATATCCAACATTTGCAAGCCTTTTTCAAGAACTAAATCAACACAATGTTCAAAAACTTCTATTTCTTCAAAATATATGATATTTGTAGAGATACTGAGAGTGTGTGCACTGATTTTTTGCTCACAGAATCTTGACACGGTGTATTCTACATATTTATAAAACTTTTGCATATTATACTCCTTATCATACTTTCTAGCAACCGAATTACACCAGGACCCGTCTCTATGGAAATACAAAAATGGACATTTAGCCGTTAGAGCGAACCATTCCTTAGACAACACACTCATTCGAACACGCGATTTTGCATCATGCAGAAGATACGACAGTATGTGGTGAACAATAGAGTCTGGTGTAAGAATATGCAATGAGAATGTAAGACTGAAGATATGTGTTTATAGATTGTATTTCATTGAAATGTACATTACAAGATAATCAGTTATTATATAGGGGATACAAGAGGACTTATCTAGGGTAAATTGCTAGAGTCCATAAATTATGCTAATCACAATCAATGTGCCAGTGATGTGATACTAATCTCCAACTTACAAATCTTATCACATAATATTTTGTCTAACACTTACCCTAGATAAGTCCTCTTGTATCCCCTATATAATAACTGATTATCTTGTAATGTACATTTCAATGAAATACAATCTATAAACACATATCTTCAGTCTTAATTCTCATTGCATATTCTTACATCTGGAAGCATTGAAATACGGTCGGCTGTATCTATCGTGTTTTCCTCCATCTTGTTGTTTGATCCTACTGAAAGCAAATCCCATGGATCAAACCACATATCCACTATAAGTTTTAATGTAAAACCACACAGTTGCACATTATGCCAAAATAAAGAGTCGTCATAAACATTCATACACCAAATAATATAAATTATATACAAAACAAGTATATATAATACCATACAATCAACCTCAACTTTAAACAAGTTTCCATTACACGTTAATTCTTCTTCAAAACTTAACTTAGGGAGCGTTTTGATACGTCTGGGCCCGAGCCCATGGCCTATTTAGGTCTTAGGGTTTTACTCTTATAAATACACTTGTAATCCTTTATTATAATCAATCAAAGTTTTAAGATCAATAATTCTCTAGTTCTTCATCTTTAATTCTTAAGGAGCCCGCGCCCGCTTGAAATGGTGCCCTATCCCGATACAACCCCTAACCGGGTCGTATCACGTTTGGCTTGCTTTTGTGTCATCAAATTCAAAATACATACACTATCTCCAGAAGTGCTTTATTTGCTCGTGCCTACTAACAAGCAAGAAAGATATAAGCAAATCAAGACGGACCTAGAATTTTCGGGAGAGTGTTGCAAAAATATTTTTATGTTGAGGGGATGTTGTTTAACCTTATTGGGCCGGCTAATGGACTCATTTAACTTTTGAAAATATAATTAGGTTAAATTTTTCTGCTTATCAACTGACTAACTTACTTGAGCTCTGCTTTTTAATATCAATGAGCGGGTCAAATAAGCTGATAACTCCTGTAGAAATCATAAGACAAGTAGGATTGAATCCAACCAACCACCCCTTGATTCAAATAGATAATTGTAATGTAACAATACAAGAACAGATAACAGAAAGATAGAACCTGGTGATGTATTCAACCAGTATATACAACAAGGACTGACCAGTATATACAACAAGGACTGGATCAATGTATTGATCAGTCAATAATGGGACAGCCTCACAAGAGAGATGGTATTGATATTATTAGTTAGAGAGAAGGAGAAGATGAGTTGTGCTGGAACCAAGAATACGCTCCTCCTTATGTAGACACCAAGAATCGGCTTTAGCCCCTGAACAATACAACATAGACAAACAAAGATAGAAAAATTATTAGAGTTAGAATAGTTTCTGCAATGTGCAGAAACAGCCCCTGTACATAGGAGATGAAGGTTTGAACGAATTATTCAACACCCTCCCTCAAACCTTTAACTCTGAACATGTCCATCATTCCAAGATTATTACACAACAGCTTGTGTTGCTTACAATCCAAAGCTTTTGTCAAAACATCAGCTAACTTGCTGAGATGTATGAATTTTCTCAGTTTTGATAACACCAGCTGACACCTTTTCTCTAACAAGGTGTACATCAATTTCAAAATGCTTGGTTTTTTCATGAAAAACAGGATTTTTAGCAATTTGCAGAGCAGAACTATTGTCACAATACAACACAACTGGTAACAAGTCTTTCACACCCATGTCACCAAGTAAATTGGATAACCATATTACTTCACATGTAGCAGAAGCCATGCTTCTGTATTTAGCCTCAGCTGATGACTTGGAAAGAGTGGGTTGCTTTTTACTTTTCCAGGTTACTAAAGAGTCACCCAAAAACACAAAGTAACCAGATACAGATTTCCTAGTAACTGGACGTCTAGCCCAGTCAGAATCAGCATAAGCTGTGAGCTTAATATTACCCTTTTCATTAATTTGAATCCCATTCCCATGAGATCCTTTCAAGTATCTCAAAACTCTTAAGGCAACATCTAAATGAGATTCAAGAGGAGCATGCATATGCTGGCTTAAGCAGTGAGCAGGGTATGATATATCAGGTCTAGTATTGTAATAAAACCATAATTAATATGCATCCTTTAAGGGTCCAATTAAGTTTTGTTATAATAAAACTTTTGCGAATAAACGTTCTAAAATACTAATATTTTATGACTCAAAAATAAAATGTCCTATTATGATGTATGATACTAAAGCCATTATGCATAAGCGTCCTATAAAGGTTAACATTATAATACCCACATCTTAAGGGTCCTATTAAGTTTTGTTATAATAAAACTTTTGCGAATAATCGTTTTAAAAAAATGATGTTATAAAACCATTGTACATAAGCGTCCTATAAAGGTTAACGCTATAATACTCACGTGTCAAAGGTTCTATTAAATTTTGCTATGATAATACTTTTTGTGAATAAGTGTTTTAACTAACTGATGTCTTATGACTCAAAACTCAAGTGTCCTATTATGGTGTATTATAATACAACCATAATGAATAAACGTCCTATAAAGGTAATTTATTAGGATCCATATTTTAAGTGTCCTATTAAGTTATATGATAATAGGACCCCAAATCATCGACCATACTATTATATACCTTTTTAGGACATCGCCTAAGTAGCAGATATTTAAAAAGGACCCTAAACGCTCATATGTCCTATTAAACAGTTTTTTAGGACTCCATTATCATACCGTCCCACACAAAGGGTCCTAAAAAGTCACTTTTGTTGTAGTGTAAATAAGTTTACCAACAAGCTTTTGATAATTTCCAATATTAGAAAGAGCTTTATCATCAGCAGACTCAATATGATTAAGAGTAGTGTTTTCTGGTAAAGGAGTCTCAATTGGTTTGCATGCAAGTAAACCATATTCATGTAAAAGTTCAAGACAATATTTCCTTTGACTTAAACACACTCCATTTTCATTTTTTTAAACCTCAATACCAAGAAAATACTTAAGTTTTCCTAAATCTTTGATTTGGAACTTAGACTTCAAAAACAGTTTAAAGTGCTCAATCTCATCCACATTGTTTCCAGTTATGACAATGTCATCAACATAAACAAGTAATGCCAAGAATACATGTCCAGATCTCTTAGTAAACAGAGAGTAATCATATTTAGATTGCACAAAACCATTTTCAACAAGTGCATTAGTCAATTTAGCATTCCATTGCCTAGGGGCTTGTTTCAGACCATACAATGATTTGTTAAGATTGCACCTTTAGAGCCTTGGTTATCAAAACCAGGGGTAATGTCATATAAACATCCTCAGTCAAGTCATCATACAAGAAAGCATTATTAATGTCAAGTTGAAACAGACTCCATTTATTTCACACAGCCATATTGATCATGCATCTAACAGTAGACATCTTAACAACAGGAGTAAAGGTTTCAAGGTAGTCAAATCCCTCCCTCTGACAGCCTTTGGCAACAAGCCTGGCTTTATACCTTTCAATTTCACCAGTTGATTTATATTTAATTTTCCATAACCACTTACTTCCTACAGCTTTTCTTCCTTTAGGAAGAGCACATTCAGTCCAAGTATTATTTCTTTTTAAAGCAGAAATTTCATTATTCATAGCTTCAATCCAGTTATTATTTTTAATAGCCTCAGCATAAGTAGTTGGTTCAACAGATTTGTTTAAGGTGGTAGAGAAACAATAATTGGCAGGACTAAGATTAGAATAGCTCACAAATTTTTCAAGCCCATATTTAACACTGCTACCTACAACAAAGTCATTAAACTTAGCAGGCATTTTTGTATTTCTAGCAGACTTTCTAAGAGCAGGCTGCTCTTGACTTATGTTCTGAGTAGGAGCAGTTTGTGCAATATCAGAATTAGAACCAAAAGGGACATTTCCCTCAGATAGAGTATTGTCACCCATGGATGTTGCAGTACCATTGATCCCACCGTCATCAGAAGTATTTGTACTTCTGGGGCAAGAACCAGCACCAACATCATCATGGGGGTATTTGTACCTCTCATTTCATCATTGGGTTTTTGATTAAAAGGTTCATAAAAAAAGTTTAGATCATTTATAGTAGTATCAGAAACCTAGTCAGTTTTAAGTTTAGAATTCATTTTAAATGGAAAGATGGTTTCATAAAATTGAACATCTCTGGAATGAAAAATCATTTTAGATTCAAGATTGTAAACTTTGTAAGCCTTTTTTTGTAGTAGAAAAACCAATGAGAACACATTTTTCAAATCTGGAAGAAAATTTATCATGATTATTAAGAATAGTAGAAAAACATAGGCACCCAAAACTTCTTAAATGAGAAAGTTTTGGTTTTTGACCATACACATGCTCAAAAGGAGATTTCCCACTCAGGACAGAAGAAGGTAACCTGTTAATTAGATAATCAGGAGTTAAAATACATTCAAGCAGTTTAGTCATAATGTGAAGTTCTCTCCATAAGGAGTTAAGCTTATGATAATATTCAGAAACAGTTAATTCACCTTGCTTAAAATTGTTGATTTTCTGCATTAAGTGTAGAATTATAGACCCATCAAGTTTATCATAGGTTTCTTTTAGTTCAGCCCAAACTTCAACAGCATTATCAGAAAACATTTGACTAAGATATAAGTCCTCAGACACAGAGTTAAGCAACCAAGAAAGCACAATAGAGTTACATCTTTCCCACTGATTAGCTAACACATCACTAGATGCATATGAAGCTTTAATACAAGTACCATCAATAAATCCAGTTTTTTTTCTAGTATTAATGGCTAATTTCATAGCAGTGGCCCAAACCCTATAGTTTTCAGTACCAGTAAGTTTCACAGATATAATAGAACCAGAATTGATATCATTAGAATACAGATGCAAAGGATTACCCAAGTCAAGATTACTAATAAGTTTCTCATTACTAGAACCATCAGAGTCAACCATGATGACAACTAATCAGATAAGACAGATATAACAAGCATTTAAACATATAATCTCCCAACACCTTCAAACACAAGTAACCACCAATTAACCAACAACTCAACTTCTCAAGACTTCCAAAACTTAACCTCCAGCAGTCTAGACCAACAATAGACTAAAAATTAAAGCAGAAGTATAAATACTCACACCCAAGACAAACAAAGCCCAGTAGAGTGAATTGGGTGTGACCAGAGCAGGTATCCTTGCCACTCAATGGTGGTTGGTCAAGAAGTTACTCACACCGTTTGCACCCACTCAACTAAAACCAAGTTATCTTAAAGAAGAGGGAAAAAGAACTTACAGTGCTATGTGGAAGAAATTTTTGCGGAATGAGCCACAACACTCTTAATTCACTTAGTTAAGAGATATTGTGACAGAATTAGGTCCCAATTAACCAATGACACAGTCAGAACCACAAACCACTAATTATTGAAAATTAGGGTTTCACGATTCACACAATAAATCACCACAGCCGGAAGATAACCAACCCAATCAACAATTAACCCAGCAAGAGCTATAGAATTAACCTTGATTAACTTCGATTTGTAATCAATTGCAAGAAACCCCAAACAACTCCGAAACCCTAGAATCAGAATCGTCAATAGAATCGAGCCAAACGCTCTGATACCATGTAGAAATTATAAGACAAGTAGGATTGAATCCAACCAACCACCCCTTGATTCAAATAGATAATTGTAATGTTACAATACAAGAACAGATAACAGAAAGATAGAACCTGGTGATGTATTCAACCAGTATATACAACAAGGACTGGATCAATGTATTGATCAGTCAACAATGGGACAGCCTCACAAGAGAGATGGTATTTATATTATCAGTTAGAAAGAAGAAGAAGATGAGTTATGCTGGAACCAAGAATACGCTCCTCCTTATGTAGACACCAAGAATCAGCTTTAGCCCCTGAACAATACAACATAGACAAACAAAGATAGTAAGATTATTAGAGTTAGAATAGTTTCTACAATGTGTAGAAACAGCCCCTGTACATAAGAGATGAAGGTTTGAACCAATTATTCAACAACTCCCCACCGTATAATAGAGAATGATGATTGTCCTATATGGGTTTCTTAATGTATAGCTGTTGATACAAAAGTTGGGCGTTCCTTGTTTGGGTTCCTGTTCTCGTATCAATTGGATCTTACTGCTTGAGACCTGCGCACTAAGAAAGCAAACAACACCGTTAGGCTTATCGTGGGATTGCTCCCACGATTATCCTCCGTCGTGAGAGTAAGTAATCGGTTTTAGGGTTATAGTGAAGAGTTAGGGTTTTTATATGATACCTCAATGAGAGCCGTGATATTCTTTGTATAGGCACGAACTCCTTGTAGGTTTCGTGCTCCTTACTCTTCGGCGTATCTTGCCATATCCGGTCTCTTGATCTTTATCCCATAAATAGAAGATCATTGTCAAGACCATAAATAATATATTTGGGTTTGGGCTTTCGTGAGCCCAAATCGTTATTATAATGGCCCAAATCATTATTATGATAGCCCACGCATGATGGACTTGGGCATTAGTAATGTCCATTGGTCGGGTTCGTAACCCGAGTGGAGACTATACGTCATCATGTCCCCCCCGTCTAGTTTGCCCAGTGTGCCTCTGCGTATGCTAGACTATCAATTATAGCGGTAAGCGTAGCGAGGGAGCTTCAAGTATTTCCCGTCAAAAGGAAATATACAGTGTATCTAGTCTAATTGAGTCCCACGTATTCCTCGGAAATCATGAAAAAGTGGGTGAAAAAGTGTTGTACCTGTTGATCTCCCAGCCACACGATTAGAGTTAGTGGGATCCACATGGCAAGCATCCAACGCCATGGTAACCCTATACAAAGGGTTCTCCCTTTTCACTGTGATTATCACAGTAAATCTCCATTTCCTCCATTGTTACATACTTCAAATATCCGTCAAGAAAGCAGCTTTATAAGAAGGTAATAGCACGTGCGCATCTTGACACCATCAAATTTTATTTCGAAAATGGTTCTTCAGTTATCTGATTTTGCCTCCGAGATAACCGAGGATGAACTCCGTTAGTTCACCTCGGATTATTATATTCCCCTCGTGTTGGATCCGGTAGTACCAGTGGTGGACACAGCTATTGATGACTTCCCTGAGGCGAAGGTAGGGGTATACACGCGCTTTTTCGAATTTGTGAATCAGCGTGTGCCCATATCCCTATTCCTGAGCGATGTGCTTAGTTTTTATCGTCTTCACATATCCCAGCTGCACTGTATAGGCACAGCGAAGATAACCAATTTTGAAGTGAACTGTCGTTTACTGGCCATTAACCCAACCATCAATCTCTTCCGCACGTTTTATCACACAACGTGGTCAAACGGGTGGGTGTCCTTTTCGAAGCGCGCAGGGCGCCTTCAATGTTATACTGAAAAGCTAGACGCCTTTAGGAATTGGAGGGAGAGATTCTTCCGGGTTGATGATAAAGTGTTCCCCTGGATTTTTGAATTCTATACCCAAGGGACGCTACCAAAGGATGTGTGCCCAGACCCCGGGACGTACAAAACAGATGACGCGGAGACAATAAATGCCACCGCATCCCCATCAACTCTTACCCAGAAGAGTTTTGGTCCACATGGGGATTAGTCGCAACTACTTTCAAGGCGCGGACGAGGTGCCAACCTTTCTGGATGAGGATAGCCGGGGTGGGTGCTTGTCCTTCCTTTCCTTCGCATCTGTAGTGTAAGCATTCTTTTATATTGTAACTATATGTAACCCCATTTTGTTTGTTGTTTGTTACTTGTTGCGCAGAGATGGATTTGTTTAGCGTGGTGAAGCTAGCAAAGCCCACACAGGTAACCGTAGGGGTGCGTCCGTTGAAGGAAGGTGAGACACCGATTCTGGAAGCCACAGCAGGGCGTACCATGAAGTATGCGCAGGAGGAACCGGCGAACGTCGCCCAACCACTATTGGAGGCGACCCTTGTGCGCAGTGTTCCTACTCAGGAAGTGCAATCCCCAGAGCCTTCGCGTACTGATTCTTTAGAGGGTATAAGGATCTTTAAGGTTGATAGTGATCAGGAGGAGGTGAGCCAGGGAGTGAAGCGCAAGAAGCTTTCTGGTGGTGATGGCGCGGGTACGTCTAAGAGAAGACGCCACATCATTACTGTGGACGTGTCGTCAGAAGAGGATGTGTCGCCATCCACCACTATGCAGGAGACTGCTGAGACTCCTTCTCCCAAGTAAGTAATGAAAACTACGTCTCATTCTTTCTTTTTCTTTTTTTTATTTATTTATTTATTTTGGTTTATGTGCATAATATCTTGACTTCTTGTCCTTTGAGTGCAGTGATGAAGCTGCAGGAGGTGATGCAGTGCATGTTGAACAATCGCCACCGAAGGTGAATCACCCTGAGATGGAGGAGCCTTCCAAGGTAAGTGAGGATATGTCTGTGGAGCAGCTGATAGAGGAGTTAAGCGTGGCTGCTGCATGCCAGGCCACGTTGGTTGCTCAACTCAAGGCGCAGTATGGTGGTGAAGGGAGAAGCAGTGCGCAAAAGGATGAAGAGACTGCGCTGCTGAAGGTGCAGTTGGCGAGCGCACATGCTGCAGTGGAGTCAATCAATGCGTACTCCCAGAGGCTTACTGATGAGAGGATATCCTTATTGGCCCAATTAAGCCATGAGCGTGCTGCTTTTGACCAGTACAAGTCAACCTGCTTATGGGGGTTGAAGTACATGGAGCAGAACAAGAGCAAGCACTTCGCTCAATTAGACGAGTTCCGCACGGCAGTAAAGGATGCTTTGGAGAAACAAGAGGGTAAACTGCGTAAGCTTAGCATTGGATATGATGAGGAGCTGTACCCGCACCTGGTTTCTTCCATTGCTGAGCACATGTAGTCTTAATTCCTTTTAATTTCTTTGAATGTTTCAGACTTGCAGCATTTGGTTTTCTTGAAATTGTTGTCTATAATGAGAATTGTGTTTTATTCGCAGGTGGCTGATCAGTCATGGTCTTCGCCTGGCTGCGATGGGCACATTAGAGTCCCTAGAGGTGGTGGAGGCCTTTGGGAACGTTGTGCAATGCGCCTTGGTGCGTGGCAAGGCTGAAGCAATGGAGGAGCTGCATGAGGGCAAGATGTTGACGGTGCCCCTCGCAGAAGTGCCCAGCTATAATGGTGATGCCTATGCAGAGCTTGTCGCTGCCATGGAGAAAATGAAGTTGTTTGAGTTCCCTCACATCGTTCAACAGGAGCGCGACCAGGATTACCCCATAAGTGTCATTATGGAGGGGTTAACCTTGGCGAGGCATGCAACGGAGGACGCAGAGGCGCAGCCTGACTACTTTTTGAAGCCTGATGAATCGCAGCTACATGTACCTATGTTTGCGCGTCCATGTGACATCCTGAACCCGTTTGCTCTTGAGAAAGAGATTTCTTTGAAGGCATCCTTGGGGGACCATCCCACAAGACTCGCAAGGAAGAAGAGTGTGAAGGGGAAAGCGAACTTTGTGGTGTTGGTGCAGCGCATATCCCTGGATCCGATGGGATTCCTGTCAGCGTGGCGACAGTGTCACCTGAGGATTGTAGTCTGCTGAAGAAGCTTGAGGAAGCTGGGAGTGCAGCGTCCAAAGTTGGTGGCTCAGAGCATAGACGCTCTCGTAGTATGTAGGCTGTTATAGATTCACCTTTTTTGTTGCACATGTGTATGTTGAATCTATCACTTTGTATAAACTCGTAGTTTATGATGAAAATAAAGTTGGTTTGTACGCATACTTGTATCATCCTATTTGTACTTAGGTTATTTGTCTTTATATAAAAGACATCCAAGAGTCAAACTGTGATAAAAAAACATACTTAGAAAAGAATGGAGAATCTATGATCCTTTATAGTTATATATGAAGTCCATAACTTAATATATATATGTGAATAAAAAATTCATAAGTGTATGGGTTAACTTGCAGCGTACTACAAATACCATATCAAGGAACCAAGAGTCTTGACTCCTAATTTGTTAAATGCACACGGTGTGCATTCTTGCGTATCTGTCATGGGATGCGCATTGAACTTACTCCAACATCTTGAGAGTAAGGTGTTTAACAAGGATACGTGATCCAATGTTGATGGGTTTGCAACCCTCTTACTCAACGAGTTATTTATTAGGTTTACTCATCCTTTTTGCCATTGTGGGTCTTAATAAATGCATGCACACCATGTAGGCAAAAAGATAAATCAAAAATATTGAGACATAAATAAAATGTAAGCAATAAAGTTTAACGCGTCGTGGAGTTAGATAGAAACCGCGATATTTGATTAATTCTTGCAAATTTTTGAAAAAAGAAAAAACATTTGCCTAGACAAAACAAAATGTAAATACACAGACATTTATTGAGCACTTACTAAAGTGCGGAGGTGTCTGTGTGTGGGCCGTAGCCTTTCCTAAAGATAGCATCTTTTGAGATTGCAAATATTCCATGTGCGTTGTAGCTCACGACCATCCATACCACGCAGCTTGTATGCGCCTTTGCCTAGTGCTTCCGTGACCTCATAGGGTCCTTCCCACTTTGGTATAAGCTTTCCTGTATCCACTGCATGGCTTGCATCATTAGCACGATATACAAAGTCACCTGGACTGAATGAAGTGCTTCTGACTTTAGCATCATAGTATCCCTTCATCTTCGACTTAACTCTTGCCTCACATATAGCTTCAAGTTCGTGACTTTCTTCCAATAGATCCAGATCTATACGTCGCTCATCGTCATTGGTTGTGACATTAACTTCAGCAGTACGAATAGTTGGCATCCCAATTTCAGCTGGTATGACCGCTTCTGTCCCATAGACAAGAGGGAACGGTGTGTCTCCAGTGCTAACTTTGATTGTTGTGTGGTGCGCCCATAAAACATGCGACAATTCATCCACCCATCTTCCTTTGTGTTTTTCAAGGCACGCTTTAATTCCTTCACCTAGACTACGATTCGCGCACTCCACCAAACCATTGGTTTGTGGGTGCTTAACTGACGCGAAGTGTTGTGTAATACTTAGTTGGGTGCACCAGTCTTTGAATGGGTTATCACAGAATTGTTTTCCGTTGTCCGAAATAATTTCTCCAGGTAGTCTAAAGCGGCATACAATGTTTTCCCAAACAAAGCGCTTTACCTGGTTGCTTGTGATGGTTGTTACTGCTTTTGCCTCAATCCACTTAGTGAAGTAATCTATGGCCACAATGAGGAATTTTAGTCCCCCTGCTGCAATAGGGAAGGGGCCTGCAATATCAATACCCCACTTGTAGAATGGCCATGGTGAAATGATAGGCGTTAGCTCTTGTTGTGGTTGGCGCGGGATGGGTCTATGGACCTGGCAGTTGCTACATTTCTTTATCATGTCCCGCGCATCGCGATGCATGGTAGGCCAATAGTATCCTGACCGCAAGGCTCGTGCTACAACGTACCGTGGTCCTGAATGCATACTACATGAACAGGCGTGGATCTCTCGGAGTACGTAATCTGCCTGGAGAGGTCCAACGCACCGAAGCCATGGCTGTAGAAATGAGCGTCGATAAAGGACACCACCTCGAAGTTCAAACCTTTGCGCTGTGCACCGTATCCGTCGAGCGTCCTTTTGCTCATGGGGTAATATACCCTTGCTTATAAATTCGATGATAGGTGTCATCCACGTAGGATCCTGCTCTTCTATCACCGTGGATATCTCCATCTCCGAGATGGATTTGTTCTTTAAGGTCTCCACCAATACTTGTTTTGACAGGTGCGCAAAGCTTGTAGATGCGATTTTGCTCAGTGCATCTGCTTTTCTGTTTTCCCCTCTAGGAACTTGTTTAATGGTGAACCCGTCAAAATTCTGGATAAGGGATTTGGTTTTGTCAAGGTATTGGACCATGTTATCCTCTTTAGCCACATATTCGCCCAACACATGATTGGCTACTAATCGGGAATCGACATTTGCTTCTAGGTTGCGTACACCCATTCGAGTTTCAATGCGTAATCCAGCAATTAGGGCTTCATATTCTGCCTTGTTGTTCGTGGCTGTGAATTCAAAACATAGTGCGTAAGTGAATTCCATTCCTTCTGGGCTGGTGAGGATAAGGCCTGCGCCTGATCCATCCACGCATGAAGATCCGTCCGTGAATAGAACCCATGGTTCCTGTAGTTCTACCTCGCTTCTTGAAGGTGGAGCATCAGTATCTGGTTTCTCAATGATGAAGTCTGCTAGTATCTGCCCCTTAATCGCAGTGCGTGGTCTATAAGAGATATCATGTTTGCTTAGTAACACGCTCCATTTTTGTAGCCGCCACGATGCGTCGGGTTTAGAGATAACTTGCTTGATAGGTTGGTCCTTGATCACTGCTATTGGGTGTGCTTGAAAGTATCTGTGTAGTCTTTTAGCTGCGAATACTAAAGCTAGGACCAGCTTTTCCATTGGGGTATAGTTAATATCTGTCTTCTTGAGTGCTTTGCTTACAAAGTATACTGGTGTTTGTACGGAGTTCCTATCCGTCAATAGCACCGCACTGACTGCTCCATGAGTTGCAGACAAGTACATAATCAATTCTTCCCCTGGACTTTAAGCTGTTGAAAAGCTTCTTCCGCTTCTGCAGTCCAACGAAAGTCTCCCTTTTTTGTTCACTTCGTGAGTGTTTTAAAGAGGGGAAGTAACTTATCCGCTGATTTGGACAAGAATCGATTTAACCTTGCTAGTTTTCCATTCAAGGACTGGACTTCTTTCAATGTGCGTGGTGAAGGGAGTTGGACGATAGCCTTTGTTTTTTCTGGGCAGGGCTTAATGCCATCAGGCTCTATCAAATATCCGAGGAACATGCCCTCTGTAGCGCCAAAAGTGCACTTTTTGGGATTTAACTTCATATTGATCCTTCTTAGTGTTTTGAATGTTTCTTCAATGTCGCGTACCAACTCTTCTTCGGTATGACTCTCTATGACAAGGTCGTCAACATAGACTTCCAGGTTGCGGCCCACTTGCTTCTCAAATGCATTGTCTACCAATCGCTGGTAGGTGGCTCCCACATTTTTTAGGCCAAAGGGCATTTTTGTGTAACAGTAGACGCCCTGACTTGTGTGGAAGGCTGTTTTTTCCTCGTCTCTTTAGCCATCTGGATATGGTGGTACCCTTTGTATGCGTCTAGGAAGAATTTAAAGGGGTATCCGCACAAAGATTCTATCTTCCAATCTATCTCTGGTAGCGGGTAGCAGTCTTGTGGACATGCTTTGTTGAGATCAGTGAAATCCACGCAGATCCTCCAGCTGCCATCACTCTTTTTTACCATCACTGGATTGGAGAGCCAGTCATGGTAGTAGACCTCCCGCATGATGCATGCGTCTACAAGCTTTTGTACTTCCTCTAGGATGGCTTTTGCGCATTTTAGAGCCTGGCCGCGCTTTTTCTGCCGTATTGGAGGGTATCCTTGTCGGATTTTCAGCTTGTGCTCTATAATCAATCGTGGCACACCAGTCATGTGCTTTGGTTCCCACGCAAAGATATCTAGATTCCTTTGCAAGAGTATGCACACGGCCGCTCTGCCTTTGTCAGACAGCGATCCCCCAATCGATACCTCCTGATCCGGGTAATCAGGGTGAATTGTGACCTTCAGGTTTAACACTTTAGCTGCATGCTATTCTGGAATGCGCGCCGTCTCACTCGTCACCGTGTTCCATTCTTTAGGTGACACAGTGGTATTGTAGAGGATGACAACGCCTCCTTCTACTGGGAATTTGAGCATCCCATGTGCTGTGGACGGTACCGCGCGCATAGCTGATATTCTTGGTCTTCCAATAATGCCATTGTATGGTGAAGGATACCTGATTACCATAATGTTCATCCAGGCTGTCATAGAGTGTTGCTCATCACCAACGACCACAAGTAATCGTAATTGCCCCATGGGCCATATCTTCTCTCCTGTGAAGCTAGTCAGCGACGTCGTGGCCGAAATTAACTGACTTCGTATCTCAGGTCGCAACCTTTTGAAACAATGTTCATACATGATGTCTACGGATGCTCCCCCATCAACATACATGCGGTGGATATCGTGACCCCCCGTATGTATCTCAATGGTGAGTGGTTCCACTACTGCGTTGTCCACAGTCAGAGTGGGGAAAGAGATTTCGTTCCCATAGGAAAACTTTTGGCTGACCTTTTGCCTTGTCTTTCGCTGCCATGATTGTATCATGTAGATGGTGTCAGCCTTGTCTTTAGGTGTCTCTTTCTTGCCCCCATTCTTCTGTTTGTCTTTCCCCTCCTTGATGTTCTTGACGAGGTGATCCATTTTGCCTTCTTTCACTAATTTATCAATTAGTTAGCGCAATTGGACACACTCGTTGGTGGTGTGGCCCTTTTGTCCATGATATTCACAGTACCCATTTCCTACGCGCCGATCCTCTAGGGTGCGCATTGGTGGGGGTTTCGGGAAGTTTGCACCTTCTGTCATAAATATCTCCCTTGGAGTCTTCGTCAGTGGAGTGTATTTGTCATTATCTCGTCCGCTTCCCTGACTGCGGTAGTTTTTGCTGCGGTTGCTACTCTGGTCATTGGATTGTCTCCTGGACTGTTCTTGTGACTTATAATTTGAGTAACCTTTCTTGCTATCCGCAGCAGCTGCTTCCCCTTGGATAAAGGACCTGGTGCGCTTCATCAGTTCATCAAAGGTTTGGCGAACCTTGTCATTTAATCTTCTAATAAGTTCTGGGTTATTGATCCCATTCATGAACCATGAGATTTTTAATATTTCGGGGCATGCCTTGACGTGTATGCATTCATCCTTATAGCGCTCCACATAAACGCTTGTGGATTCCCCTTGGCGCTGTTTTACTCTAGCGAGTTCGACATGGTTCTTGGCGCACTTCTTTCTTCGAGTAAAGTTCAAGTGAAATGCCTTTCGCAACTCTTCAAACCCGTTTATGCTTCTTCGTGGCAGCTTACTAAACCTGGTTCGCGCATTCCCCACCAATGTGGAGTTAAACATGTGGCACCACACAGGTTGTGGCCAATTTTCGATAGTAGCGGCTGATTCAAAAATTTTTAGGTGGTCATCAGGATCACCCGTCCCATCATATGTTTAACATTGGTGGGCATGCGCCTTCTCTTATCTTCTGAAAAATCGCTGATGCGCCGCGTGAATGCGTCGACCTTTTGGCGGCGCCAATGAAGGGATATATCTTTATCCTCCTCATCGCGATGTCTTGTCCTGGACTTCCAGTGTCCTGTTTCTTTGTCCTCGTTGTCTGACGAGTCACTTGTGGAGGAGTTGACCCTTTTGCGGCGCTTACGGCATTTTTCCTCGGAATCCGAGCTTGAGGGGCTTTCACTTGGGGAGTGCTGTCTCCCAAGTCTATCATGAACTCTCCCACTACTGAACCTTGAAGGGCTCTCGCTTGGTGAGCACTGCCGTCCAAGTCTATCCTGAATCATGCGGCTACCAAGCCTAGCATGGACATTGGTATGCCTTCCATCGTCTTCACGCTCCTTTGAGTACTGCGAATCATCTGCTTCATCATCCACAGCTTTCCTTCCAACCCTAGCGAACACTGGAAGTCGTCGGCTATCCTTCTCGCGCCTCTCTTTCCGATAGCGCGGTGGGGATGCTTCGTACTCATGGCCGAAGTTGAGCCGGGCTTGCAGGCTCTGACTTGACCTACTTTTTGCTTCCTCTTGCATAAGGGCAGCTAAGGTTTCGTAGTTTTTAGACACAAAATTACTTAGCGCTAATTCAGGCGAGCCTCCTTCTAGCGCGAGGATGTCTGTTTCCACATTAGGTCCCCTGTCTCGATTAGGCGCACATGGCGGGTCAGTGGTGTCCACGATGGGTGTCGTTTGGTGGGGAGTGGTGAAAAGAGTGCACTGTAGATCTTCCGCGCTAGTGGTTGCCGTAGTGGCCTGGGTAGTCCCTGTGGGTAGTTCTACCATTGGAAAGATCAGACCTGGGCCTGATTCTTGGTGCCTGGGCGCACTGGTTGTTCCAGAGGCCTGCTTAGAGATCGAATCACCTTGATGTTTCTTCCCCTGGGGGTCACCATGTGTTTCTTCAACTGCGGAGTCTGCTGGTTTGTGTTTCCATACTTCGTCATTCTAGTTCTTAGTGTAGGGTCCTACGGATGGTGCCACTTGTTGATACAAAAGTTGGACGTTCCTTGTTTGGGTTCATGTTCTCGTATCAATTGGAACTTACTGCTTGAGACCTCCGCACTAAGAAAGCAAACAACACCGTTAGGCTTATCATGGGATTGTCTCCCACGATTATCCTCCGGCGTGAGAGTAAGTAATCGGTTTTAGGGTTATAGTGAAGAGATAGGGTTTTTAGATGATACCTTAATGAGAGCCGTGATATTCTTTATATAGGCACGAACTCCTTGTAGGTTTCGTGCTCCTTACTCTTCGGCGTATCTCACCTTATCTGGTCTCTTGATCTTTATCCCATAAATAGAAGATCATTATCAAGACCATAAATAATATATTTGGGTTTAGGCTTTCATGAGCCCAAATCGTTATTATAATTGCTCAAATCATTATTATAATAGCCCACAGATGATGGGCTTGGGCATTAGTAATGTTTATTGGTCGGGTTCGCGACCCGAGTGGAGACTATACGTCATCAATAGCCAATTTTTGTTAGTATTGTTAGTTTGTATTCCAAGTGTTTGATACCGATTGTATTGCCACATGAGAATCAGGTTATAGCTACGATATTGTGAATCTTTCCTTGACATAGCCGCGATATCGTATCTGTAAGATCGGTCATGACCAAAGTAAGTTGGGTGCACTTGAATCAATTAATGGGAACCCCGCAGTAACAAAATCTTTTATATTTGGATATTTAATCAAACCATTATACATTATGAAATTAAAAATTGTTTTTTTAGAAGAATTGCATATTTTTCTAGTTTCATTGGATATATCTACATGTAATTCTCACTAAAACTTTTAATAAAACATGAAAATTATTCTTATTTATTGATACGTAACAAATATTTTTAATCGACTCTTACACTTACACTAATTGTCTAACAAAACAAATTTTATTACGGCGTAATATAAATTTGTCCCATTTGACATTATGAAATCTTTTATATAATAAAAGAATTACATCATTTCGGAGTGTTTTTACAAATCCCTTCTCATTGAAAAAAAAATTAGACTAATAGGAGAGCTCGATTTTGCCACGTAGGCGAAATCGAGCAATATGATTGGTCAATAAAAAGTCAAAATTAAATTGATTTTAGTCAAACTTAATAAATTTGGTGGAGAAAGAAAAAAAATGCATAAAAATATAGGTGTCAAATTTATAAAAACAAAAACTTAAAAAAGAGGAAGTAATTAATAAAACTTTGGTGGTTGAATTTTAAATAAATTATATAGAGTTAAGTGTAAAATTACAAGTTTTCATGTTTTTTAATAACTTTAGAAAAAAATCAAATAACCCCTTACACTTTATACCTCCTATACTTTTTAATATTAACTTTGTTTAAAATTATATGAGTATTAATATTGGTTTTTAGACTTTCATACATTAAAATTACAAAATTTGATAAATATGCGAATTAGTATTAATACACGTTAAATATTTTCGTTAATTATTTTTTAAACTAATATTAGTTGTAGACTTCTAGAATATTTTTTTAAATAAATACTCATGTTATTCTATTTAAAGAATATTATATACAGCTAAATTATTGTTAACGTGAATATGAATATCAAATGGTAAGCACGAGTTAGTGTGATATAAAAATAAATATACGCGATTCTCTTATAACGACTCATGAAATTGTTATTTGAAATTTATATATGGATATCCATAAAAACATTTTAAAAACTTATAGAGCATATTTTAACTTTATCAATGCTCATTACGTGCTACTAAACTCGCACATTTTGTACAACATGATATCAAAAGTTAAAGTTAAAAAAACAACATCAACCTCAACTTCAACATGTCTGTCAGTTAAATACGTTATACAAAGCTAATTAAAAAAAAATGAGTTAGATAGTCATTGTTTAATTTAGAAGGTGCTCTCCTTAAATTATTAAAAAAAAAATAATAATAAAAATAAAAAAATGCACGCATCACCCAATCCTTATTTGATAACAATCACCTCCTAAATCAAAAAAAGAAAAACTACGTAGGTGATAACCTAACTTTATTCATTGACATGATGTTTCATTAAAAATAATAATAAAAAAAACCCGTATAGTTGGCTGTTGTAAAGAAATTAAAAGTATGTACATGAGAATTATTAAGCAAGTAAATATAGTTTTTAATCGGGTTATTACGTTACTAGACTACGATAATATTATCGAGTTGGTAATTACGGATGTGAGATACAACAATTTTTCTATACTTATGATTTATGTGTTAACCTCTTTTTGCTTCTGAATAGAATCCGAAAGATACCTCGATAGAACTTTAACTTATGCCTTATCTAGCTGATAGTTTTTAGTAACCTTTATTTTTTTTATTTTTTTAATACATACCAATTTTTAGTAACTTTTTTTTAATGTTTTATTGAAAACTTCTACATTTAATATTTGTGTTTTTACTATAAACACAGTATGCTATGATAGAATTAGTTGTGAGTTCATGATTTTTTTTTGTTAAGATTCTCAAAAAAACTTAAAGCTTTATCATAAACTTATTGTGTTATGGTAATTTAATAAGCCAATAAGAACCTTTACTAAGCATAACCCAAACACCCCTTTAGTTCGAATCTGAAGTTTTCTTATCTGATGTTATGACTAACTTTGTTGTTATCCTCATTATAATGCAACATGTTAGTAGTGTTTACAGTTTTATGATCTTATCGCACACACTAAAATGTAATGCAATTTGTTGTGTGCGTTTTTTAGAGGAGGATTAAGTATCAATACATGATTGTCGTGGAAGGATTTTCTACGCCTTCTCAAGGTATGAATGTATAATTAAGTTGAGTTGTTGATTTAGATAATACATGAATGTATTTTAATGTACTAAAGATGTGTTTTAGTGCCTATATGAGGAATTTTATACTAGAAATTCTTAACAGGTTTTTTTGAATGAGTTAATGAAAATTAGCAAGTGTTTGCTGTCATTGATAACATTATGGGTGTCAACCAACGGTCTAAAATATGGGTGTCTTTAACCTTGATGATTTAGGCCAATTGTGAAGAAAGTTGCACTAAAGTGAAAGGTCGATAAGGATTCAAATAATCCTAAAAGACTTCTGAATGTACTATTTGTCATTGTTTTCATGCATTTATAATTTACTTATGCAAGTAATAATAATTTCCTTATTTAGTTCGGTCTTAGAGAAAAATTATTCTTATACATTATACATAAAAGTATTCTACCATTACATCTTTTTTTGTTTCTCTTTATATAATAAATAAGTTATAGTGTAAGCATTTATGTTAATTTGGTAATTTTATGGTTAAACTTGAGAAGTAAATAGCACAAATTTATGAAAATACAATTTTTCAAACAAAAATGTACATCGATAAACATGGTATGATGGTTACTCATAATAAAGGGAATAAATCAATCTTCAAAGCTATCTAAATATTCTACATATTTTAAAGAAAATATAAGTAAAAGAAATACAATAATTATAAAACACATCGTAAATTAATAGCACGGGTTTGCAAAACTAAAAACATATATCACTAACATTTTATGCAAGTCAAGTATCATCATGTGATTTCGCTTGAATAATAAATATTATTTTTAATCAAAAAGAATTCTCCTAAAATAATAAGTAGATTATAACATATATACACGTGGTTTTTATTTTTAGTCCACCAAGTTAAACCATTTAGAATATGTTACGTGATTAATTTCTTAATCTATAATAATATATAATCGAAAAGAAATTTTAAAAACTCTGTGCATGCACACAGGTATTATAACTAGTTGTCATTTGTCTCAAACAACATAACTCTAGAATTATTTAAATATAATTATTTTTTAAACTTTACTTATTATTGAAATAAAGAAGAAACTGTATAAATTAATTTATTGTCTATTAGATTTACTTTTCATTTCATAAAATTTGCATGCCTCTTTAATTTTAAAGTATCAAAAGTCTAATTCTTCAATAACAATTTTAACCATTGTTTAATTCTAAAAACAATAGCAATTGATTGACGTAACAAAAGTTTTTTGTCTACTAAGGATTTTAATCATATATTTTTGTTTAGTTGATTTAAATAATCAAACATTAACAATATGAACGTTAATCGGTACAAACTAATGGCCATCACAAGCAACATTGAGCAATCTTAGTTTGAATGGTGTGATTTTTTGTGAGGGGTTTGCTTCTTTCTCGAAAGCTTCTGTGGTTCGTATTGTTTGTATTTTTGGGTCCCCTTCGTTGAGGTTTTCTAACATATCTTTAGCCTTCGCGCGCTTCCAAAAAATACATTCAAATCCTTTTGATACTTTAAAATCGATATTTGGTAGTCATGACAAAATATGTGTAAACAACAATCTTTGTTTCATCAACAATCAGATTGAGGGTATACGACTACTTTGAATAAAAATGTTATATGTATTTGAAGAATTGGGTTTTAGTCGAATGTAATAATATTGTTTAGGTTATGATCTTGGATTGTGAATCCTTAGAAAAGAAAGGAGAAGGAGAGGGGAAGTTGTTGGTAGTTCCTCAGGTCGGGGAAGGAGAGGGAGACTGGGCGAGATCTATCAGAAGGGAATTCCCCATACAAATAGAGGCGCCTATCAAAAAGATACTCCGAAGGCTTCGGGATCGAGGTCTCATTAGCCGAAGAAGACCCTGGCCAATCCACGTGGCCTGCTTGACGAACGTCAGCGACGGAGACATCGTAAATTGGTCCGCGGGCATCGCGATAAGTCCTCTGTCCTACTACAGGTGCCGCGACAACCTTTACCAAGTCCGAACGATTGTCGACTACTAGATCCGCTGGTCTGCAATATTCACCCCGGCCCACAAGCACAAATCCTCGGCGCGGAATATAATCCCAAAGTACTCCAAAGACTCAAATATAGTAAATGAAGGAAGAAAGAATACAGTAAACCAATATTATGTCCATAACTATGTGTATACGCAGATTGAACCTTATTATGAATACTACAATGATAAGTAAACCAAGTAGACGATACAAATTATCAAACAATACACCCCGATCAAACAATAATATATATTAAGCATGCATATAGATGGAGAGGAAATGCATACATGAATTGATCATACCCCTGACCCGGTCTCTTAGTTTTGACGTCTGCATGTATTTAACGATAAAATAGTGAAGGCGATCGAATGTTAAGTTAAAGGTAACAAAAATTATAGTGTGACAATTTTATGTGGAAACCATTTCAGGGAAATAACATAACAGGAGGTTGAGTATTGTAAAATATGGAATATAGGCTCAGTGAAAGGTTATGCATTAGACCTACCTATTGTTATGATGAGCTCGAGCCTCAAAGAAAAAAAAAAGCAGATCTAATAGGCAGAAACAAAATAGAAAAGTTATGCTAACGAAAATAATATCAACTAGCTAATAGTAAGCTCTTGATAATCATCACGATCCTAACTTATTATATCTAGATTCTAGAATCAGTCAATCTAATTGTATGCAGGTAGATTGATATCACTCAGGAAATCTTTCGGGATAACTTGGTTATTTTTTTCAAATCCTTGTACCACTAACAGAAATTTACAAAGTAATGGTTGGGACGTTATTGAAGGCAGTCACTACTGTTGCCCTTCTGAAAAATAAAAGATGCCTCAGAAATTCATAGTAGACATCAGGGAGTAGAGATCTTCCTTTGATTGGTGATTCGGGACATTGAAGTATAATGTTCTCTACCAAAAATATTAGGCTTTCGAGCCAAAATTCCAAGTACATTTCCATTTGTAGGAAGTCCTGGGCTTCTGGGCAGTCTTCAACGATTTGTAATGAGATATCTACACAACATATGTAAACCACTTAGCTTGAATTACTTTTCCAACAGGCTTTTGGCCTAATGTATCCATATATGTGAATGTGAGTGTTCCCCATCCAAGTGGTTGTAGGTTCATTCAGTGTTCAATCCAACTCTAGTGCTGATGTTTAAATGTATACGCCCGGGATAACTGTACAAGTTTTAAGTTCTAGAGTTATAATGCTTCAAGGTCAAGAGAGATTGAAGTTTATGTAACCTCTAGTATTAATCACAAAATTTTGAGCACAAATGGATAATTTTACTAGCACCTTGATTCGAAAATTTTGCATATCATATAAACAGTACAAGATACATGTTATGTAATCAAATCATGTTGACCCTTGTCAAAACTAAACAAACCATCTTTTTATTCTTTCATCATGCAAATATTCTTTCTCAACTACCAGACTTGTTTATAAAACATTTGAATCTCCTATCTATTTGTAGCTCAACATCTTGGCATGGTTTTCCTTTAGCACCTAAATCGTTGCACAGATATGCTTACAAAATGCCATTTTTATGAGATAATCATACTTATCCTACCCTTCACCTTCCAATGGCTCCGGTTTCGTCATGGGTTCAAGAACGCCATTTTCCCGACCTCCACATCCCCATCTCAGTAGACTCTTCGTTCCCGGTTCATCCTGAAGGACCAATCAAGGCTCGAGATGGGGATACTTTGTATCTGTCGAACCTTGATGACATTATTGGAGCTAGAGTTTTTACCCCTACTGTCTATTTTTATAGTGCGGGTGAAAACTCTTTTGATGATGTTGTGGGCATTTTAAAGGATGCCCTTGCTAAGGTTCTTGTCCCCTACTACCCTTTTTCGGGTAGGTTAAGGGAGACCGGAAATGGAAAGTTGGAAGTGTTTTTTGGGCCTAATCAAGGTACATTCATGGTTACTGCCCATACTGAGTTGTCACTTAACCAACTGGGTGATCTCCGTGTTCCAAATCCTGCTTGGTCCAATTTGGTGTACAAGTTCCCTGATGAAGGGGACTACAAAGTTATTGATATGCCTTTGCTAATAGCTCAAGTTACTAGGTTTAGTTGTGGTGGATTTAGCCTTGGGTTAAGGATGTGTCATTGTATATGTGATGGGCTTGGGGCAATGCAGTTTCTTGGAGCTTGGGCCTCAACGGCAAAGATGGGCTCATTGGTGGTCGATCCAAGCCCGTGTTGGGATCGTGAACTTTTTGCACCTCGTGATCCTCCGATGGTTAAATACCCTCACGTCGAGTTTATGAAGATTGACGACAGTTCTAACTTGACAAATAGTCTTTGGGAAGTGAAACCGCTTCAAAAATGTTATTGGTTAAGTCGAGAATTTCAAGCCCATTTGAAGAGCGTGGCACGGCCCGCAGATAGTTTGGGTTGCACCACTTTCGACGCGATGGCCGCTCATGTTTGGAGGTCATGGGTTAAAGCATTAGATGTGAAGCCATTGGACTTCGGGTTACGTTTGACTTTTTCAGCCAACGCTCGATCAAAGCTCATAAAACAACCTCTAAAAGAAGGATTCTATGGAAATGTGGTTTGTGTAGCATGTGTCACTAGCACCGTGTCCGGGCTTGTAAATGGGTCACTTCAAGATGTGACCCGTTTGGTTCGTGAAGCCCGCTTAGGGATTTCAGAGGAGTATCTAAGATCCACAATAGACTGCGTTGCGGTGGATAGGCCCAAAAAACTCGAATTTGGAGGGAAGTTAACAATCACCCAATGGACCCGATTTTCCATGTATGAGTCATCAGATTTCGGGTGGGGTCGTGCCATTTACGTGGGCCCAATAGACTTGACTCCAACACCTCAAGTTTGTGTTATCCTTCCCGAAGGAGGGACTAATTCTAGTGGTGCCATGGTGGTATGCATTTGCTTGCCAGAGGCTGCTGCTCATAGGTTCAAAAACTTGTTGTGCTTAATGGATACATAATAATATTCACCATTGAGTTATGAGCATACTAAAAAATTGTGATCATTGTCATGTTTATATTGTTGGGAAATTTTCAAAATATATTATATTAAAATTATTTTGGGATTGAGTCTTAGGAAGGAAATTAAGTGTTTTGTTGTGTATTGTTAATGACCCACGAATAGGAAATTAGTGACAGTTTTTCTGTCACAAAACCGTCGCTAATGAACCATTACAATTGTAAAGGTGCACCTATTCGTAAAGGTGGCGGTTAATACGCTGGAAATGGTGTCTGTGACTGAACCATCGCGTCTGTTAGAAACGTTCCATTTAGCGACGGTTTTTCTGTCGCTAAGTCGTCGCTAAACCGTTGCTAATTGCACCTTTTAGTGAACCATTGTGACTATTTGAATGGTCACGAGCATGCCTATATATATGGCCATTATTCCAGCGTTTTTCATCATCCAAAACCAAAAACAAACACATACAGAACCTTTCTTTCAATATACCCGATTGCTATACATAATAGTGCTATAGAATTATTATTTGTAGTGTCTTGAAACCCCCGATAACTCGGTAGTTCATCCGGATTATCACCACCATCGTGTAGTGTTGATAATTGCTACATACGTTGCTTCATTGTATCTTGGGAGGCAATTCGTCAGTAACCCATAACACGATTGTTCTAAAAGAACGGTGGGGGCGAAATTGCTTTAAGGATAGAGAGAACTCGCCTTGAAGTAACAAGTAGTAGCATTAAACTTCATTTTACAAAACCATTATTCTAGAACCCCAGAACTAACAATCTTAAAGCAATTTCCCGTGTCAAGATGACGTCCAAGAACCTGCAGATGTCGACCGACATCGTGAAGTTGGACCGTTTCGATGGTGGAAGTTTTAAGCGTTGGCAAAAGAAAATGCAATTTCTTTTAGCCACTTTGAAAGTCGCATATGTCCTGACCAACCCATACCCTGAGGAATCTGAAAACGAGACCTTGACTGCATCCCGTGAACGTCTCAAGTTTGAAAATGACGATTTCATCTGTCGTGGGCATATCCTCAATGCTATGTCAGATCCACTCTTCGACGTGTATCAGAACTATCCCACGGCTAGGGAACTCTGGAACGCTCTCGAGGAACGCTACTTCACGGAGGACGCAACAAGTAAGAAATTTATTGTTTCTAAATTTAATTCTTACAAAATGGTAGATTCACGTCCTATAATGGACCAAATGTATGAACTTGAGCACATTCTTAGTATGTTTACACAAAACAACATGAACATGGACGAATCCATACAAGTGGCATCCATTATTGATAAACTCCCATCCACTTGGAAAGATGTTAAGAAAAATCTTAAACATCGTAAGGATGATTTATCCTTGAAAGACCTTGGTAAACATCTTCTTGTTGAAGAGCAATATCGTTTGGAAAACAAAGCAAATGATGACACGTCCAAGGTACACGTCGTGGAGGAAAAAGGAGAATCTTCCAAAGCTGGTGGAAAGAAACGTAGGCACGATAACAAAGACAAAAAGAAGTCCAAAAGGAACAAAAAGGATGTCATCTGCTACAACTGCAAAAAGCCGGGACATATCAAGCGGGATTGCCGCGCCCTAAAGAAAAAACAAGATGGAGGAAACGATAATAAGAACAAAGATAACAACTTTGTTGCAATGATATCTGAGGCATTCACTCTCGAAGAAGAGAAATCTTGGTGGGTAGACTCTGGAGCCACTCGGCACGTATGCAACAACCAGGCCATGTTCAAAACATACGAGCCTTTGGACTCTATGCTCTACATGGGAAACCAATCAACTGCACAAGTGAAAGGAAAGGGTAAAATCGATTTGGTGTTCACTTCTGGCAACACCTTAACCCTTAAAGATGTCCTCCATGTCCCCGATGTCCGCAAGAATTTGGTATCTGGATCCATCCTGAACAAATTCGGCTTCAAACTTGTCTTCGAATCCGATAAGTTCATTCTCTCTAAAGGTGGCAAGTTCGTTGGCAAAGGATATCACACCAGTGGAATGTTCAAATTGAACATTAAAGATGTTGTAAACAGTAGTGTGAATGATGTAAACATGACTGAAATAAGCGACGCTGATAATGCGTCTGCTGATACTGTAACTAACAATGATGCTATCAATAAAATACCTACTAGTTCTGCTTACTTTGATTCTTCTTTATTATGGCATGCTAGATTAGGTCACGTATATTTTAAACGCATAAGAAATATGGCTAATGCAAATCTAATTCCTAAGTTAGATTCCAAAAATGATAAATGTCAAACTTGCATGCATACTAAGATTACTAGATTACCTTTTCCTACAATTCAAAGATCTTCTAAAATCTTAGAATTAGTGCATAGTGACGTATGTGACTTACATGCTACACCAACTCTTGGTGGGAAAAAGTACTTTGCTACTTTTATCGATGATTATTCACGATATTGCTATGTCTATCTTTTGCATTCAAAAGATGAAGTCCTTGAAAAATTTAAGATCTACAAAAATGAAGTGGAACTTAAGTGCGATACTAAAATAAAATGTCTACGGACTGATAGGGGTGGTGAATACTACGACCCTAGATATTTCCAATCTACGGGAATTGTTCACCAAGTTACAGCTCCGTATACACCACAACAGAATGGTATTGCGGAAAGAAAGAATCGCACTTTGATGGATATGGTTAACTCCATGATGTCCTATTCCGGATTAAGTTCTGGATATTGGGACGAAGCATTGCTTACAACTTGTTACATACTTAACAGAGTACCAAGCAAAAGGAGTAATAAGACTCCATACGAGTTATGGAAACGAAGAACTCCAAAACTAGATTATCTTTGGATTTGGGGTTGTAGGGCCGTAGTCCGACTTCCTGAATCGAAGAAAAGAAAATTAGGAGATAAAGGCATTGAATGCATATTTTTGGGTTATGCCCAAAATAGCAAAGCCTATAGATTCATAGTAATGGAACCGAATGATCTAATTTCGGTTAATACTATTATTGAATCTAGATATGCTGGCTTTGACGAACACAGGTTCAAAACTATTCCTAAGGCACATGAACTTTCCAAGAAAATTGTGTCTACAGAAATTTCTACAACTGTTGAAAGGAATGATGATGATTCTTCCCAAGATCATCAACAAGTTGAACCTAGAAGGAGCACTCGCCAACGAAGGCAAAGAACCTTCGGTCCTGATTTTGAAATGTATCTAGTTGAAGGAGATAGACAAGGTTTAATAAGGGAATATCCAATTATTTATAATTTGGTTGAAGACCCACAAACATACTCTGAAGCAATGAAATCTCATAATTCCAGTTTCTGGAAAGAAGCCGTGAATGATGAAATGGATTCCATCATAGGAAATAATACTTGGATTCTTGTAGACTTACCCCCTGGATCAAAAGCCATCAAAAGCAAATGGATTTTCAAAAGAAAATTAAGAGTTGATGGCAGTGTTGAAAAATTTAAGGCGCGATTAGTTGCCAAGGGTTTCACACAAAAGGAAGGACTTGATTACTTTGACACATACGCCCCGGTTGCACGGACTACAACCATTAGAATTTTGATTGCCTTAGCTTCCATCAATAAACTCATAATTCACCAAATGGATGTCAAGACTGCTTTCTTGAATGGTGAATTAGAGGAGGAAGTGTACATGGAACAACCAGAAGGTTTCATAATACAAGGACAAGAAAACAAAGTCTGTAAGCTTGTTAAATCCTTGTATGGGCTTAAGCAAGCTCCAAAACAATGGCATCAAAAATTTGATCAAGTGATCTTATCTAATGGCTTTAGAATTAACGAATCAGACAAGTGTGTATACAGTAAATTCGTTAACGGAAAAGGAGTTATAATTTGCTTATATGTAGATGATATGTTAATCTTTGGAACCGACCTAGAACAAGTGCGAATGACAAAGAAAATTTTGTCTGAAAACTTCGATATGAAAGATTTAGGAGAAGCTGATGTTATCCTAGGCATCAAGATTCTTCGAAAGGAAAATAGACTGATGTTAACACAGTCTCACTATATCGAAAAGATATTAAAGCGTTTTGACAGCTTTGATTGCTTGCCTGTTAGCACTCCATTCGAAGTAGGTTCCAAATTAACTCACAACACTGGTAGAATCTTAGCCCAAAACAAGTACGCTAAGGTTATTGGTAGTCTTATGTATGCCATGACATGTACTAGACCTGATATTGCATATGCCATAGGTAGATTAAGTAGGCATACTAGTAGTCCTGGCAAGGAACATTGGGATGCTGTAAATCGAGTATTTAAATACTTGAAGAAAACCATGGATTATGGTTTGGAATACAGCGGAGAGCCATCAGTATTAGAAGGTTATACTGATGCAAGTTGGATAACTGATCAAGAAGACTATGCATCCACAAGTGGATGGATATTCACTCTTGGTGGGGGTGCGGTGTCTTGGGGATCAAAGAAACAGAGTTGTTTAACAGACTCTACTATGGCAGCAGAGTTTGTGGCATTAGCTTCATGCTGCAAAGAAGCGGAATGGCTATGGGACTTGCTAATAAACATTCCCATATGGCCAAAACCTATGCCACCAATCTCTGTGCACTGTGATAGTCAATCTACACTATCAAGAGCGTACAATCAAGTGTACAATGGTAAGTCTAGGCATATCGGACTTAGGCATAGACAAGTCAATCAGTTGATAAATGATGGGGTGATCACCGTTAGCTTCTTACGATCTAGTAAGAACTTAGCAGATCCTTTCACAAAAGGATTGCCAAGAAAACTGATTGAAAGTACTTCGCAAGGGATGGGACTTAAGCCCACATACAAGTAGTCACCCATGATGGAACCTTGTCTTGACGCTTGGTTATTCACCAAGTCTCTAGAGAAGCAAAAGTACATCATCCGAACGTGACTTGGAGTTCTGCAAATTTCATAATCATCCCAGGGTTAACAGAACTTGAACCGTAGTGTAAGATAAGGGTGAATTGTAAAATTCTTAATGGAATTATAACACATGTTGTGTTGGGATGTTTAAGCTACGGTAACATTCCTGATAATATCCACCTATCTGAATGTGGAAGTGAGGCCGCTTCCTATGAGCTAAAGGGCTTGGCTCTAAAGCATTCTGAGAAACCGAGATATAGATCCATGGCCAATTTCAACGGGTTGGCATAAAGTGGATTGAATGAACGAGAGGAAGGATATGCGTGAAGCGTTTCCGCTTAACATATAAAGGAAGATGGTTCAATGGCTTTGGTCCAACCATTCTTACCCTAGTTAAGCTTGAGCGCTTTCACTATGTAAAGATTCAAGGTGTAATATTCCATCTTTACTTATGCATAACACCCCCGGGGTTTTCTGAATCGGGTTAGGTCGTGTGTATCTTTCAAAACATATGTCTATTTTGAAAAGGGTGGGGGATTGTTGGGAAATTTTCAAAATATATTATATTAAAATTATTTTGGGATTGATTCTTAGGAAGGAAATTAAGTGTTTTGTTGTGTATTGTTAATGACACACGAATAGGAAATTAGTGACAGTTTTTCTGTCACAAAACTGTCGCTAATGAACCATTACAATTGTAAAGGTGCACCTATTCGTAAAGGTGGCGGTTAATACGCTGGAAATGGTGTCTGTGACTGAACCATCGCGTCTGTTAGAAACGTTCCATTTAGCGACGGTTTTTCTGTCGCTAAGTCGTCGCTAAACCGTTGCTAATTGCACCTTTTAGTGAACCATTGTGACTATTTGAATGGTCACGAGCATGCCTATATATAGGGCCATTATTCCAGCGTTTTTCATCATCCAAAACCAAAAACAAACACATACAAAACCTTTCTTTCAATATACCCGATTGCTATACATAATAGTGCTATAGAATTATTATTTGTAGTGTCTTGAAACCCCCGATAACTCGGTAGGTCATCCGGATTATCACCACCATCGTGTAGTGTTGATAATTGCTACATACGTTGCTTCATTGTATCTTGGGAGGCAATTCGTCAGTAACCCATAACACGATTGTTCTAAAAGAACGGTGGGGGCGAAATTGCTTTAAGGATAGAGAGAACTCGCCTTGAAGTAACAAGTAGTAGCATTAAACTTCATTTTACAAAACCATTATTCTAGAACCCCAGAACTAACATATATTGGATTATTCATAAAACACTTTGTAATTTAAAAGTCATATTATATTCATTTGGTTGGTTTTCAGTGTATCAGGCATGATGCACACATGGTATAGAAAAAAGGCAAAGAGTATGAACTAATTTCCATCATATGATCTGACATTCTAAATCATGTAGCGAAAACTGATCGCTATCCACTAGCCAAATTTACTACTTATGTACAGTATCTTTTACATGTAACTTCAAAACACCATGATGTAAATTTTCAACTTGACCAAGTTTTCTTATAATTCTGTGAATACAATGCAAAAATTACATTACATTACATTTGATAGAACAAAATTTTCCATATAACAAACATCTATTGGCGTAGCTACATGGTTGGTCATGGCCCACCCAATAAAAATTGCAATATGTATATAAGTTTGCCTATTGAAAGGAAAAATAACCACTACTAAGATTAGTCGTTTAGGCTTACCAAAAACAAGATATTCGTCAATACTTTAAATACACCTTAAGAACTAATTTTACACATGTAATCTAATTTGAATGAGCCACTTACTCGTATACTAATCTGTCTGAATCACTTTGATGAGTTACTAATTGTTCAATCAATTTGTGTTAATGTTTTGTGCTACATCTCAGCTTACCTAAAAGTAAAATCATGGTTGCGTCGTTGTATGTGCATATATTATTTATGCACATTATGATATATGACTATAGGGATAAGGATTAATGGTGTTACATAGTTTCATTAAATTAATTTGGGCAACCATGTTTGTTTGACCCGTACGCATTTGGAGTAAAAAAAAAAAAAAAAAGTGTGATGATCTTGCTTGATCTTAAAGACGAACAGTCACTTATAAGATCAAATGATCAAATCGATGGTTCTTCTCGTTGCATTTTTTCGTGTGTGTTGGTGCATTGTACACGTTCAGAATGAGTGCTTGCATTGTGTTTAATTTGAAAAAATAAATTAGACAAGAGTTGTTGTCACAAATGATACGTTTCCATTTGTAGAAAAAAACATACATGACAATGTTGCTTATAACTGTATTATTATATGTATGAATATCTTTATTTCTTATGTTTCTTCTTAACAAGTTTTAACTGCTTAAAAATCTATAGCAACATCACTAATTCAAAGGATACACCATGATTAGAAACTTCTAAAGCACTCACGTATTTATCACTTTAATGTTACAAACTCATTATAATGATCCTATTTCATACAGAAAACAAGAACAAAGCAATCCAAAAAAATTAAGAAATTACTTAGAATAACATGACTGTACTTCCCCGCTCCGGCGGGACTGGATATGTTGTTGTTGTTGTTGAACAAGACTATACTTAAGAAGATGATCATAGGTGATGATTCCTCTTCAAAGACAGACAAAGAGAATCGCAATGACTTGGAGTACCCCAAACACTGAAATAAGATTGAACACCACTAAGCAAGAGACTCACAAATCCACCAAAAAGTGCTAAACTCCAAGGGGTGTTGATATACTCATGCACCAGTTTTCTAATCAATGTATTCCTTTTAGTATCATAATGTTTTTGAATTCCAAACCTCGCATTCGAATATGCCAAACTATTAGGCACAAGATCTGCCCCTATTTCATTAAAAAGTCTGGCGACTTCTTCGTCGCTCCCAAGGCGGTTGTCGAGGATCCCGGCTTTTTGTAGAACCTTCACGTCGTCTGATTGATGAATCAGAGAATCCATAAAGCATATGTATGAGGTGACCCATGAAGCATTTGTGTTGTTGGAACACATTTCATACGCTACCAAGTTTAACAACATTGGCTTTGTGGCATTATCGATAGTGATGGGAGGGAGTTCAACCTTTCCTAAAAACCCATGCTGAATGAACTTAATATGTGCCAAGGACCTGATTTTACTTGGTTTGAAACGAATCCCTACTTCTCTAAGCTCGTTAACATTTGGAAAAGTGTACCAGTCGTTAGCTCTTGGACCAAACGTTTTGTCTTTTGTAAGCCTAGTTTGAAGAAGTTGAAGAAGGTGATTTATGTTGGATGGAATTGCATGGCTTGGGACATGTTTAGGAGTATATTCTCGTGTTCTTTTGCGTCTTTCTGTTGCTAAAAAATTGTCATCAATGAATCGTTCGATCTTGAAATCCCACAGCTCATCGGGCACTAACTTCATCACCTCAATCAGCACTATATACGGGATTTGGTTCTCCAACAGGAACATGTCGTGTTGAACGAACATAATCTGATGGCTTTTCATCTCTAGAGAGTGTATGTCATTATTCATGAAGATGTGTCCAATGAAATACAAAATGAAACAACCATCCAGCAACATCATTCTTGTGAATTCATCGTCTGAAAAGCGATCATCTTCACCTTCATAATACTCTCTCAATTTCGGAGCCATTTCTGCAAGATTGTCATACAAAAACTGAATAGACTCTCGGTTCTCTTTCAGAAGCTTGTTTGTAAAAAGAGGCTTGAAGTTCTGAACGGATTCAAGGTTCGGGTTACCATAGTGGTATGGACCAAGAGACACCACCTTTGGCACATAATACTTGTCATGATCCTTGTGCTCTTTTAAGATCATTGGAACTTTGTGAATCTGTGTTGGGCAAGATCGTGTCGACTTGGCTTTCAATATCGAATTAAGCCATTCTTGAGGTGTGTTTGTGGTAGGCATGTGTTCGATGCTAAGTCTCTCCTCAAGAGGCTCCGCCATTCGGTTTATTTGAGTAAATGTAATGTAGAAAGGGTTTTTGATTGTAAGCTAGTTTGAGATCATGCACAGAAATACATATATACTAAAACTTGTACTATGTTTCTTAATGATTAAAGATCCTTAACTTCATCAAAGACAGTAAGTATATAATAAATGTCTGAAAAAAAGAACGTGGGTATAGCACCAAAACAGGAACTTCCTTTTGCTTTGAAACATTGCTTCATGAGGAGGCTATGGTACTTGTCAACAGGGATCATGTGACTGTCTGTCTAAATAAATAAAGGGACATGATATTTAGAGAAAATTCTTTATTTACCTCAAAAGTACACACTAGTGTACCCTAAATACCCCAATATTTTTCAACTTCCCCAAATACCCCAAGGGCGACTCTCTCACAAGTTTTTTTGGGCAACCATCCCAGAATTATGACAAGTGTCCCATAAGTTGACCCCACCTTGTACTTGCAAGGTACAACTAACCCCACTATTTTCTTGGGCAACTGGGACCTACTTTTTTGGGCGACTTAACTATTTTGTCTTTTAGCAGAAAAGTATGGTCTTTTTATATTAATTTAAGGTACAAATTTCTTGGGCAACTTGGACCCACTATTGTACCTTCTTGGGCAACTAGTTAGGTACAAGTACATCTTTTATAATATTTTATACAAAAATACATTACATTACATTTTTAACTTTGTATTTTTTTACATGTATACTCTCTAAATACTTTGTATTTTTTTTACTCTCTCTCTATTACTCACACCCACTCTCTCCATCAGATCCCCAATTTGAGATCACACCCACACACACACGATTAGATATTTCACACATAATCTCTCCATCAGATCCCCAAATATTTAGAGTTTATCAAACAACCTGATTATAGACTTCAATACGTTTAGCAAATAGACACACACATAGTTTCTGTATCAACATCACGATTTGTGTACAGATCTGAGGGTTATCGTTAATTAGGGTTAGGGTTTTTTACAGATCTGAATCAACCGATATAAAATGGTTTGGGCTAGGGTAAGTACTTATGTTTTCGATTAAGCTTTAGTGTATACTTTAGGGTTTAGGGTTTGTGTTATCTTATTCAATTTATTTGGTTTATCTAATTATGTATTTAAATTTATAATCTATGGCTAAGTTTGTATGACTAATTTTTTCTGATCTATGGCTAAGTTTTATTGGATTTTTAGGGTTAGGATTATCTGAGTTGACTAAGTTTGATAAACAAATGATATCGAAGTTTTTAGTAAGAGTTTCTGGTTTTTGGGTGTTAGGTCATTACTAAGTTTGAGAAACATAGCTGCGATTAGTTGACTAGGTTTGATAAACATGTCTTAAATCGAAGTTTTTAGTAACAGTTTCAGGTTTTTGGGTGTTAGGTCATTACTAAGTTTGAGAAACATAGCTGCGATTAATTGACTAAGTTTGACAAACATGCCTTCAATCAAAGTTTTTAGTAAGAGTTTCAAGTTTTTGTGCGTTGACAATCATTTTGTTTGTCTTAGCTACTACAATCATAAGGGCCAGGGCAGTGGTTACCGTGTCATCTATGGGAACCATACATGGTAACGAGGCCAAACGGATCAAGGGGTGATTCCGGGCGAGCTTGAACCATAGATGCTTGGTATACTTAATCCAGTAGAGTTGTGCTCAGATATCGGGCCTCGGACTATATACATCCTGCTTATACACGGCGGGAAATAGTCCGTACTCCCGATCAGGTTCAAACTACTTGGGCAACTCTTTTGACTGCTTATGATTGTTATTGCGAAGATTTGAATACATTGGTTGTTCGCTGAAACTTGTTAATTCTTACTTGGACTAATGATTGTTAATCCTTTAGGTACCTAGGTCAAAACAGGAAGTGTAGACTATAAAGATATACTTATTTGGACTAATCATTGTATATGCCTTGAATGTTTGCTTAAACACCAAAAACTTGTTGGTCCATTAGGTACGTAGGTGCAACTTGTTAAAAATAAACTTACTTGGACTAGTGTTTGCGTAAACACCAAATTTTATTAAACTTAACATATACATCCAAATAGAATCTGTGGTTTTTTAGCTTGTTTTATTTGTGGATTTGTAGTTTGTAGAAGTTTGTTTGATTTTATAGTGTAACAGTTAGATATAGGGGTGTTTGGATATGTGCTTTACTGTGGTTTGTAGTAGTAGAGTACTTTATTGATTGGTATACTTAGGCTGATTTATTGTTGAAATAGTTATTTTGAAAAATAAAAATATTAGAACATATCATAAATAGTCACAGCTGATTTCTAAATGGTTAACTGCTATTGTGGAGTAAAACAGATTGTGAATTTGTAGTTGTAGTTGCATAATCCATTAATATAGCTTAAATCAGATTAAAATTTATTTAAGTCAAAGTAGTTTAGCATAAATATAGTTAAAGCGCAATGTCACAACCAAATACAGACCGTTGAGATACATTATCATCAACCTGCAGATGAGCATCACAATTTGTATCTTCAGCCACTACCGTATCTGGTACTTCAGCTGTATCACCCCCCTCTTCATGTGTTCCTTTGTGTTCAAGTTCAGTTTCTTTTACTTGGGTATCCAATGACATCGACTCCTCCTAAAAATAAAAGGTGAATGTTTTTAAGATGCATTAAAAATAATACGTCGACAACAATTGAATTATTAAACTATATACGTACCGGTTGAGGAGTTTGTCCAAACCCATCAAAACCAATATCTAAGAATTTTTCATTCAGTTTTGGTAACGAACTACAATCAAATTTATTATCAAGATCTACTTGCATAACATTATTTGATTGATCTTGATGTGGAAACTCCATACCAACGGCTTTCATAAGCTGTGTCATGGGCCCCGTAAACATACAAGGGTCCGTATAAAAAAGGTTATGTTTCTGATCATCCGAATCATTGGTCTTCATGGGTGTGTTGACATCCACAGTTTTCAACTAAAAACAGGTACTAATATTAGTAAAACAAAAATAAATAATAATAATAATAAATTAATATAAAATTAAAAAAAATAGGAATCTTCTTACCTTCATTTTACTATCATTAACTAAACACTTGGCGTCATTCGCTTGCAACTTCTCTTCGAACTTAACTCCTAACACATTCTCAACAACCCCAATCCGTTGTTTAAGAATGGCCAACTCACGTAACAGATATGACACATCAACATCTCCGACTCTTTTTTCAATATCTCCAACATTTGATTTAATGGACGCAACCTCAGAATTGATGTGATCTGTATCAAGTGTTGGTAATGTTAAATCTTTCTCAAGAGGCTCAAAAGGCTCAGAATTAAATTGACAAGAATCTTTGTTATCCTCCACTCCAACAACATCGTCATTTAGAGTCGCACTTTCACCAACTTCAATAACGTTGTCTTCATGTAAATGAATTTCATGACCAACATCATCTGCAGGTCCTGTATCATCGGGGTCAATAACACCATTTTCAGGGTAAGCCATATACTCATCTACCATATCCACAACATCAACATCATTTGCAAGTCCTGTATCATTTGCAACATCAACATCATTTACAACCGGAACCTCGTTTGCATTTTCTACATTTGCATTTTCTGCAGAATCCATAAATTCAGGAGCAGCTTCAACAACCAGATTCTCTTTATCATTTTTTTCATCTTCCATTTTTTTTGCAATTCCAGTATCATCGCTGTATTCAGAATCCATTTCGGCCACCGGAACCTGGTTTGCATTTCCTGCATTTGCATCTTCTGCAGAATCCATAGCTTCGGTAGCAGTTTCAACAACCAGAACCTCATTACAATTTTCTTCAACATCCATATTTTCAGGAACCACTTCGGACACCGGTATCGCATTTGCAATTTCTTCATCATCTCTTACTATGAGTTGCATCTGAAGTCCTCGTATGTATTCCATGCTACTTTTGTACCACAGGCATTTCGTCTCGGAATGTGTTGGTAGCAGCTTCTTTATAGGAGGAACACGCTACAAAATAAATAAAATACAAAATTAAAACCGCAATTCACCATGATAAAATACAAGATCAAAACCGCAATTCAGCATGATAAAACCGCAATTCAAGTAATTTTTGGATATGGTTTAATTACCTGATCAAATAGAATAACCTGATGCTTTCTCTCAAAATTTTTCACTTTCGACCATGATAATGCACGTGGAATCTTTGAAGGATCTTTGGTATAAAAATGTGAACTGTTAGGGAAGCTTTCCAAAATCCAAATCTGATAAACGAAGTAAAACAAAAAAGTCACAGTTACGAACACAAGATATCTATTTTGATACGTAATAACTATTTTGATACATAACTTCTATTAAATAGAAGCTATCACTATTTTTAATTTTTGTTTTTTGGGAATTTGAAGCTTGAATAAGCTTCAAATAAGCTTGGTATAAGCAATAAGCCCTTGCAGTGAACTGATTAGGCTAAATAAGCTTATGAAATAAGCTGTAAAAGCCAAATTAAGCACTGGAATAGCAATTTTGGGTCGTAAGGTTTCCAGAAAACCAAAGCTCACCATGTGGGGTCCACAAATGACCTTATGAAGGGCTTTATAGAAGAGCCTGAATACACTGAGTTGCTCAGGTACACAGGAAATGGGACAAGATTTAACAAAATAAGCCAAAGGCTTATTATGATGGATAAGCATATGGTGAACTTATTTGAATGACAGAATAAGCCAAAGGATAATTATGATTTTGCTTTTGATGAATAACCTATACTACTGACCTACAAGTCCAAATAAGCGTTTAACTAACAATATTAACAAAAAAGAACCACAAATTGTTCAGGTTGTATGCACAAAAAGAACCACAACAGTCCAATAATAAGTTCTCAAGCCAAATAGGGGGGTCAGGGGTCAAAAGTTGGGGTTGAACCCTCAAGTTGGATTGGGTGTCTACAAGATAAGCCAAGAACCAGGTCAATAAGCCCAATAATAAGTTCTCAATGAGCTTATGAGTTAAGCTAATTATACATGAGGTCTGAGGTGTGCAGGGCAAAAGGGACAAATTTCAGGCCTGTGTGGGGATCACCCAATGGATCATGGATCCAATTTTTGGCCTGAACTAGAAAGATAAACAGTGTGAAATTGAAACCAAAACCTAAGTACTCAGTACATCTTGGGGAAATGAACAATAACTAAACACTAATATCCAAGTCTGAATAAACTCAACACTGATTTAAGCTGAGAGTGGGCCCAATTAATGAACAAGATACAAGCCTATGAACTGGGGTCTCAACACTGACTGTCACAGTGTAGGGTCTGAGGTCAGGAAACCAAATAAGCTAAACCAAAAAAGATAAACCCAAAAATAAGCTATGGTATGAACAGGTAACTGATAAGCTACTCAAAAGCCAAAGGGCTTGATGTGGGGTCCACTAGATTGGTCACAACAGATCAAGGAAAAAGGGTAAAATCCCTGGTGCAGAGGAGGGTGCTTTCCCTGCACCTTCAAATAAGCCAATGCACAGGTCAGAGGAAAAATCTAAAAAATAAGCCATCCATGGATTCATGGAGTTGAGGTGGTATGCTTTAACCACAAAAAGTTTCAGGTCCTGATTCTTTCCACAAAAATCTAGAAAAATCCCACAAAAAGTGAGTTTCTGCTTGTTTTATGAAATTTGACTTTTTGAAGTTTAATGAACTTTGACAAAAATGAATTTCAAACACTGATTTATGGACTAGTTGTGGTTACTTAAGATGTACAAAGACAAATTCCAACACACACAAATCCTACACCAATTTATTGATGATTTTGAACAACATACAACTACTACAACCAACTAGGAAATCTTAGACAAATTCCAATCCAAACACCGTTTTAAACACAGTAACACTTACATAATTAAAAGGCTAAAAATCAAATGATTGCTCTTACAATGGCTTACTATAACTTAAAATTCTTAAATAAGATTTGAAAATTGGAATGAACTTATAATTAAACTTGCATTACTTAAAAACCTATAATGAAGAATTTCACCTCCAAATTTATAACAGTTAATCCGAGATGACACTTAAAACTAAACTTTCACTTTTTTATAAGTAACTGCTGAATTTTATACCATAAATGGCTTACTATAACTTAAGTGAACATGTAGTAAATGGAAATTTAATTTGAAATACCCCCTGAGTCTTCAAAGTCAGTAAATCCAAACACCCTCAGTTTCAACTTAGTATGGTAAAACCGTACAATAAGCCTTAAATAACACATATGTATAGATTTAAAACACAAATGAGAAAGATTAGATAATGCATGTTTTAAATAAAATCTAACCTTCAGTGCAAATAAAAATCCGTATAGATTGTATGTTTCTTCTTTTTTGGGAGATTTCCTGCATGTTTCCTTTTTGCTAGAAGTTTTTCTAACAGCCTTGTTAGATTGATTGTCGGTATGCCTCTGAACAACATTCACCGTTCTTTTATACAAATGAACCCACATATACTCTCCCCATGGGTATTCATTCCAAACGTCTAAATCCTCTATCATTTTCAACATATGATCCGGGATGTAGAACCTTGGTTCTCTACCTATGAACACAAGGGTTGCAATGACCAACAAGCAAATCCTAACAGCATCTACATCCAAAATAGATTCCCATACTGGACCATCCTTCATAAACTTCAAAAGTTCTTCACCTTTTACTCTTTTCTTCAAAGTTCGTTTCTTTTCAGGAAACAAACGATCAAAAAAAGGACTATATTGTATACCGCGAACAATACGACCTACGTCAGTTTCCTCTTTGGCAACTTGCCCTAAACGAAAACCGGTTACAAGACAAAATTCCTGACGCCCAAAATCAAGAACATTATCACCAATTTTAAAACTAAGAGGAGGGCAAGTATCACTAACTATAGGAACCGTAACAGCATTTTGATAAAAATAATCATACAAATGGTTATCAGGATCTAAGGAGGGGATATCTAACCACTGACCAAACACGGTTTTTCTAAACAAGTCGCTTCTATTACCATTCAACAAAGCTTTAACATGTGAAAGATATTCTAATCTAGATCTTACCGTAATCTTTGCATTGAACATTGTACTTGATTAGGGTTCACCGATTAGGGTGGAGTTGAGCGACGGTTTGTGTGTTTAATGGTGTTGTGGCAGATTAGGGTGGTGTTGAGCGACGGTTTGTGTGTTTAATGGTGTTGTGGCAGATTAGGGTGGTGTTGAGCGACGGTTTAGTGTGTGTTTAGTGTGGTGTTTAATGTGTTGTAGCAGATTAGGGTTCAAAAATGTTTTGTGTTTAGTGTGTGTTTTTTTTTCAAAACATTAATGTGTGTGTATTTTTTTCAAAACTTTAAAAGTAGTTTTTTGTTTGAGTATATACATTTGAAATGTGTATTTTTATTTAATAAAAGGTGTATTTTTGTATAAAAAAACAAGGAACAAGTTCCCATGCAAAAAAATATTATAAAAGATGTACTTGTACCTAACTAGTTGCCCAAGAAGGTACAATAGTGGGTCCAAGTTGCCCAAGAAATTTGTACCTTAAATTAATATAAAAAGACCATACTTTTCTGCTAAAAGACAAAATAGTTAAGTCGCCCAAAAAAGTAGGTCCCAGTTGCCCAAGAAAATAGTGGGGTTAGTTGTACCTTGCAAGTACAAGGTGGGGTCAACTTATGGGACACTTGTCATAATTCTGGGGTGGTTGCCCAAAAAAACTTGTGAGAGAGTCGCCCTTGGGGTATTTGGGGAAGTTGGAAAATATTGGGGTATTTAGGGTACACTAGTGTGTACTTTTGGGGTAAATAAAGAATTTTCTCTGATATTTACACGGAGCAAAATGATCCGCACACGGCAGTTTATTGGGAAAAGTATAATATGCCCTCACAATCTCATTTGATGTTTTTATGTTCCACCAGGTTCTCCTTCCTCTGTTAATTAAAATCAATAGATTCTCTCTTTCGCCACCACACATTTAATTGAGTCAGAAGTCGGTGTCTCGATTCCACCCTTCACCAAGGAGTTCAATTTTAACGGTTTTGATGCGCCATCATCTAGGAGGCTGATGTTCATGGTCAAACAAACGACATGAAATTTAAAAAGTTTTCAGTGTTTCGTTGGTTATACTTTTCGGTCTTCGTAACCATTAAAAGACTTTAAAACCGGTGAAGTAGGTGTCCATTAAATAGGAAGAATTTGATCAATATTGAATCGAATCCAAAAGGTAAAAAATTGGGTTCCAAGTTCAGGACCATCCTCATGTGTATGTAATTTGTATGTGCGAGGAAATAGTACAATTGGATGATAGTATATTAGTAAAAGAAGACGGAGGAATTGTAACTCAGATTCATTCTATCCGGGAGGTAATTTGATTCTTTAAAAAAATAGTTAACCATGCATCAACTAATCGGCTAAACTGAAAAATCATCAAATAAATGACCACATTAGTGAAATTGTGGAAGTGAGGCACCCAATATTAATTCAGTTAGAAAATCATTTGTGAGATGCAATTGGAACTTGGGATTTTGGGAAAAAGCAGCAAAAACATGATAAAAATAAAATGTTAGTAAGGGTATAAAAGTCATTACACATTAACTTTCTGTGGAAGAAGTAAATTCCTCCGTGTAAATATCAACGCCCATAAATAAATTATTAAACCTATTAGAGTTTTGGAATGCTAATGTCGCGCATACTTTATCCCCATAAATAAAAGCATTTCTATTCTGTTACTAAAATTATATAGGGCAAATGTTTTATAAATGTATCATACTTATCACAATTTTTTTTTTTTTTTTTTGAGTATCAAACAAATTTTTTTCCTTATACGGGTACTTATCTTTCAAATTCGGCCTCCTTGATATACTTTGTCTCATTTTTGCCTTTCAAATTATTAAAACTCCTATTAGCTAAGAGGGGCAAAATGTCACAAAATACTCAAAAAAAAAGCCGAATTTGAAAGATTAATACCCATATAAGGAAAGAATTTTCTTCGACACCTAGCTAGCTAGAAAAAGAGAAATTGTGGCAAGTATGATACCTTTATAAAACATTATCCCAAATATATACCGTGCTAGCCATTTTCACTTTTGTAGAGGCACTTTATTTTGGATACCCTTGTTTTGGTGCATACCAATGGACAAATCTCCACCATCCATTTAATTTGATGTAATGGTTGGGATAAACCTAAGATTAAATATAAAAACCTAAGTCCATGTTTTTTTTCTTTTTTTTTTTGTCTTTTTTATTATTCTTTTTTTTTCTTTCTTTCTTTTTGGTTTTTTTTGTCACGCATCTTTTTTTTTCTTCTTTTTTTGTTTTTGTTTTTTGTTTCTTTATTATCTTTTTGTCTTTCTTTTTTCACGCTACTTTATTTTTTTTTTTTTAAATGTTTTGTTTCTAAATCACTTTTCCCCCTTTTCTTGTCTTTTTTTCTAATAAATGTTTTTTCGTAATACACGTTTTTTTGCTTTCATACGTTTTCGTCCGTTTTCATACGTTTTTGTCTGTTTTTTGTACGTTTTCGTCTGTTTTCATATATTTTCGTCCGTTTTCATACGTTTCTCGTCCGCTTTCTTACGTTTTTGCCCGTTCACGTCTGTTTTCATACGTTTTCATCTGTTTTCTTACATATTCGTTCGTTTTCTTACGTTTTCGTTCGTTTTCTTACGTTTTCATCCGTTTTGTTGATATAAATAATTGACTAAAAACATTATTCATATCTTCCGATATCTCTATGTTTTGATAATCACAAAACTTAAACTAATCAAACCAAAGATCATGACGTAAACACGTATTTAGTAATAAATAATCACTTTCACCAACAAATCACTTAAGGTATGAATAAACAAAGTGCTTAGTGCAATGTATGATCAAAGGGGTATTTAATTAACTTATACAAAGTTTATTTAATTATATAATCTTATTATATATTTTTGAAAAACACTTTTGGTAATAAGGAAAAATGTTTTAATCATACTAAATATATGATTTCAAATATTTAACCAAAATCAGTTAGTTTTTCACCAAATAAACTTTCCCCACTAAAAGACAAGTTTTCTGGCCGTTACAGTTGGGCGGCCCCCTTAATTATAAGGGGCGGTCCCCTTAATTTTAAGGGGGCCGGCCATGCTTTAAGGGGGCCGGCCACGCTCCTCTGTCAGAACTTGTTGCCTATAAATACCACTTTAAACCTGGATTTTTTCTCTACCTTTTTGCACAAAAACTTTCTGTTCTAGATCTCCATTTCAATCCTAAAAATCCTTTGATCATTTCATTTCATAAGCCTTTGTTTCCAAGTGATCCAAAGCCTCATTCTTTCAAGTGCAAAGAGAAGAATACTTCTATTAGAAGTATTACAACTTAGTATCATCTTGCTATCTAAGTTGTTTGTTTACATTTTCTTGTATATCTTTCATACTTTGGTGAATAAGGTGTATGTATTAGTTAACTAGATTTAGTTGAAGAATCTAGAATTGTTGTAAGGGTGAAGTGTAACTTGAAGTGAAGAAGAAGGGTTAGATAGTAGTGGTGATAGGAGATTGTAGCAATAGGAGCTTGTAGTGAAGAAATTAAGGATCTCTAGTGGAGAAGACTAGAAGACATTTGGAGATTGAAGTTGTGAAGACATTAGTGGCTTGAAGGTGTCAAGACACTAGTGCATTGAAGTTGTGAAGATATTAGTGACTTGAAGGTGTCAAGACATTAGTACTTTGAAGGTGTGAAGAGAATAGAAGATTGGTGTATAGAAGATTGGTGTGTAGAAGATTGGTGTGAAGATAATAGTAGATTGGTGTGAAGATTGGTGTGTAGATTGATGTGTAGATTGGTGTGAAGATTGGTGTGTAGATTGGTGTGAAGATTGGTGTGTAAATTGGTGTGTATATTGGTGTGTATGGTTTTCTCCGCCATAAAGGAGATATTTGATCTAGTGAAGAAAACTCTCGAGTAGGTGACTCGGGGAGTGGAGTAGGGCAAGGAAGGTGTCCTTGTAGCCGAACCACTATAAATCCTTTGTGTCTCGGTTTGATCTTTCCATCTCTCACTCTTTGATTTATTACTTACTTGCATTTCACACATAGTCATAATTGATAGTATTGTGCATATGTGGATTTCACATAAAGATCAAACTAAAATCCATTCATAAAACTAATCTTACAAAAACCAACCTAGTACATATAATTATATCTATACACTACTACACATATATATGCTTACATAAAATATATGAAATTGTATATTCTTTCCAAACATTATACATAAGCATTGTATATATAAAATCTTTAATAAAACTTGTATTTAAACTTTTGTAGTTAAGTGTTTTGAAATTGTACATTATACATAAGTAGTATTTATACTAAATTATAAATTAACTAGTATATATATATTTAGGTATTAAAGTGATTTGAAAGTTTCATCTTAGAAACTATCTCTTATAAAATAAGCAAAACGAAAAAGACGTAAAACTATTCAACCCCCCCCCCCTTCTAGTTTTTCCACAATTGGTACCAGAGCCAGGTCTAGCAAGATTTTTAAAATAGACTGTATTTTAAAACTTGTAACGATCTATGGAATTTGAAAAATATTTAGAAGGGGAATTTATGCAACAACCACCATTATTTGAAAATGATCATTTTCTTGAATGGATAAACAAATTTGAAAATTATGTGAAATCAATAGATCTTGATCTTTGGCATATCATTTCAATTGGTGATCTTAAATCAACCAAAATAGATCTTGAAAATCAAAATAATAATTTTCAAACTAAAATTGATAAAAACACTAAAGCCAAATTACTTATTTTCAAAACTCTACCAAAAGTCAAATATGAAAGATTATTTCATTGTAAAACGGCAAATGATATTTGGAAATGTCTTTTAAAGATTCACCAAGAAGAATGTAAAACCAAAGATGGTATACTTGATATTGCACAAGAAATAGTTAATCTAGAAAATTTAGTAAATAAACATTTAGTTGAAATAAACACATGTACTACTAGTTCAAATGTGATCATTGAAGGTATCTACAACGAAGAATACATGAACCAAATCCAAAGAAAGAGCGTGAATGAATCATGGTGCAACAAGTGCAAAGAAGACGATGATAACACGGCTTATGAGAATATTCAATCAAATGAGAACACTAGTATTGATGCATGTGAGGAATGTACAACTACAAAGAAGGTACAATCCAAAACTAAACATTTTTGCTATGATCAATTTATATTAGAATTTTCAAAAATGGAAAATAACTTCAAACATTTTTGCAACATTGACTCAAAAATTACTTTTACAAATGAATCTTCAACATCCGCTGAAAATAATTTTGAAAAAGAAATAATTTTAGAAGACAAAATGTCTAAACTTGAAAGTAATATTGAAATTGATCTTGAATGTAAAACTTGTCAAGAATATAAACATGAAATTAAAATGGAAAAGGAAAAGGCAAAAATATTGACAAAATTCGAAAATAGTTCTAAATCTTTAAAATATCTACTTGACATTCAAAAGTCATTTTATGATAAAACCGGATTAGGATTTACGGTAGATGAGTATTTGACAAATACATCAAAACAAATAAAATTTGTTAAACCTAGTGGAAAAATTTAGAACTATTATTATTTACATCCATTGATTATTTCTCTAGTCAAGAAAGTTATTGTTTGTTTGTTAAAACAAACAAATAATAAATTCTTGTACTTCTTGATGACATCCTCTTCATATGCATTTAAGTGCATTGGATGTTCGCCACTAATCAACTCGGACCCATGAGAATCTGGGTACCAAGCTCTCTGTCATGTGTAGGTAATTAACGATCTAAGGAACTACTACTTTTTGGATCGCTTTATTCGATTTCTTCTATTTGATGACCATTGGTTCCCTCTATTATATTTCACACTCTACACATGTGTTACTTTTGACATTATGGCGGTTATCCTTGATCTTCGGCGGTCTGTGTTTCACTTTTGGGTGCATTGACTTTATAGTGTGTTCGTTACTACCTCATAACGAAGGATTCTTGTTCTACCATTCTTAATCTGCACGTCTTGTGATGATTGTTGCGACCGATAGTATTTCTATGATCAAGACTCCTTGATCCTTTATGAATTGGAACTTTACTTTGCTTCTTCAACTTGCTTTGGGGTAAATCTTTTTGAAGTCTTCTATTGCTCTCATAACCAATCTTAAAGAAAAGCTGGACCTGAGGTAAGTTTTCTTTTCAAAAACTTGCCTACATTACATTATATTTGAATATGCTTCAATTAGTATATTAATATAATTTAATCTGTATGTTGCTATGCTCTTAGATCATGAATACCAATATATGCATACATAACATTAGGATAATTAACCCTCTTGTTGCTATGTCTATTATTATTTATCTTAGGTTTCATCTATATTGATAATCTTCTATGATTTAAAGTAGAATACTTGCCATTTATGCTATATGATCTTACTAGTTGCATTAATAGATGTGTTATAATTAAGACTTGCTAGTAACTCAATATTACAATGTGTCTTGTATACATGCATACATTCATATGTCTATATTGTATTAATTGATGATTTTCTCTGTCCCTTCCTATCTCATTGCATTTAGATGCTTAATGTCTACCATATCTCTTCATATCTTTAGTTGCCATTAGAAACTATTATATGTGACAATGGGCTTAATCGATTCTCTTGAAGTGTATCTTTCACTTAAAATTTCTTGACTGTCAAAATCAAAACATCATATTTAAAAACTTCTTTCTTTGAGTTAAAACCTTTCGAATATCTATTTTATGCTTTTTCAAACAACATGCTTAATCATAAGCTATCATAACATTATTTTGATCTTTATCAAGATAGAAACATTTTTCTTTTTGAAACAAAACAAATTTTGTTTTATTGGGATATTAACTTGAATGTATCTCAAAACATTAAGCTAAGTATTAGTGAATCAAGTAAACTACATATTTGGTAATCTTCGATAGGTAAATTTAGGAACTCGATTTCGTCTAAAAAGGAGAATGACTACTGGAGAATCTATTGACTAGAAATTCAATTTAACCTAATGGTTGAATTGCTTCTATGTGAGAAGTTGGGTGTGTGTAACCCGTAAAAACGGTCGTGTTTAGCCCGAATTGAGCACCACTAGTAATAGTCTCATACTCATTATCCAACTTGATTAAATTGCACTTCCTATATATACCTAACGCTAGTTTATTTGTATGAACTTTGCTTCTCATTAGACTCTTTCATTCTCAGATTTATGGGATTAAGTGAAAACTTACTTTCAAACATTGTTGAATAAAACTAAAAACATTTTATTTAAAACATTGTTTTTATCTTCTCATATATGTCATACACTTATGTGAAAATGACATCTACAATTTAATCAAATCATTTCATGAGAATCATGGTTTGCCCATATGGATCTTGTTTGCAACAAGTCTTGAAGTTCATATAATCATATTTTCCCACGTGTTTATCATAAGCAATCTTCAATTTGTCTGCACTAATCCTACTTACCATTATCTTTACATAGTTGCATACTTAACTAGTTTGCTTTATTGCTTCCTTAGTTACCAAACTTAATTGAAATATTAGTAGATGACATGATTATTAGGAATTAATTGTTTACTTTGATTATTTCTATGATATTCTCTACATTCATGAATAGTATGCTCTATATTGCCTCAAGAGTTGAACTTACTTGAATCCAAACCCAAAAACACAACCTTTTTGAAAATTCTCTGCCAAAAACCCATTTCTGGCATTCTGGGAATCACCAGATGGGCGGCCCCCTTAAATCATAAGGGCGGCCCCCTTAAATTTAAGGGGACCGGCCTCCATTTAAGGGGACCGACCATCTGATGGTCGGGGATACTGTTTTCTTTATCACTTTTTGACCCATTTCAGCCTATACTTCCCAAAATTCACAAACATATTTTGTCCCATGCTATCCCTCAAAATTTACCTTCCTAAACCACATTTCTCATACACTATAAATACCCTCTTCCCATCATTAATGCTATCACACCCAAACATGTCATCTCCCAACAACCAAAAACCAAAGATTTCAAGAACCGCAAGGATCTCCGTCAAACCCGTTTGGAGGAGGAAACTTGATTCTTGTCATAACTCTTGTGATGTTGTTTCAAGTCAACCAACAACTCAACCTCAAACCCACTCAAATGAGTCATCCCACAACCTATCTTCCACTAATACCCTCATTGATGCTTCCTCTTTTGATGAGCATGCTCAATCCCAAAACAACAATCCCAATATCTCAATGAACACTTCACATATTGCTCATTCAACTAAGACATCATCCACTCATGAAGAAACTCTTCCACCCATATCATGTTTTCATGATTACCCAAGTTCAAACATATCTCCACCACCTAGAGTACCACCACCACTTCCTACAACCTCACATGCTACTCCAATGTTGCATGTGCAAAACTTCACCCAAGACTACTATCATGCTCCACCACCATCACCTTCCTCCGAACACTTGAAGTTCGTTGAGGAGCTAAAAGAGGCACATGAGCTTAGTGCTCTTTTAGCTTTACATCTTGCTCAACGCAATTTGGATCCACCACAATCAAGCTCACCATCATCACCACATAACAAAAACCAACTTGAGAAGCATGTTAACAATTGCCCTTGTTGCATCTTCCTTCAACAACAAACCATTGCTTTGAATGAGCACTTCACTTGGATTGAGTATCTTCTTACTAGATCTCAACAAACCCCATCACTTGAACAACATCACAACCCTCAACCAACAAACTTCACTTCAAATCCACCACCTCCAAGCTCTACAAACTCACCAACACCCATGGAACCAAGAGCTTACCACCACTAAACCACCAAGCATTTGATATGCTTATGTTTTCTCATTTTCAAATAAAACTCCTCAACCATTTTGGGATTCAAGAAAGTTTGGTGACACTCCTTGTTGGCACTATAAGATGTTCTATGTTATTTAGAATTCTATATGTATTGCCTTTGTAACAATGATTATGGGTTAACATAATCATTTCTCTATTATTGAATGGTTTAATATATGTTTCTTATTCCCTTGTGCCATGATTATTACTTGTTCATATCATACTATATGTATTTGCTTGTGCCATGCTTGTGCTTCTAATATTTTTCTTGCAAGAATTACTTTCTCGAAACCTTGGTGCCCTCAAACGAGGGGGAGCATACATCAAGGGGGAGTTTTCTAACCTTTTTGATTCTACAAAAAGGGGGAGAAGTGAATGTAAACTTACTAAATACTTGTCTAAATATTAATTTTTGGATTTAATAAGTTTAGGTTTTGTAATCATCAAAAAGGGGGAGATTGTTGATATAAATAATTGACTAAAAACATTATTCATATCTTCCGATATCTCTATGTTTTGATAATCACAAAACTTAAACTAATCAAACCAAAGATCATGACGTAAACACGTATTTAGTAATAAATAATCACTTTCACCAACAAATCACTTAAGGTATGAATAAACAAAGTGCTTAGTGCAATGTATGATCAAAGGGGTATTTAATTAACTTATACAAAGTTTATTTAATTATATAATCTTATTATATATTTTTGAAAAACACTTTTGGTAATAAGGAAAAATGTTTTAATCATACTAAATATATGATTTCAAATATTTAACCAAAATCAGTTAGTTTTTCACCAAATAAACTTTCCCCACTAAAAGACAAGTTTTCTGGCCGTTACAGTTGGGCGGCCCCTTTAATTATAAGGGGCGGTCCCCTTAATTTTAAGGGGGCCGGCCATGCTTTAAGGGGGCCGGCCACGCTCCTCTGTCAGAACTTGTTGCCTATAAATACCACCTTAAACCTGGATTTTTTCTCTACCTTTTTGCACAAAAACTTTCTGTTCTAGATCTCCATTTCAATCCTAAAAATCCTTTGATCATTTCATTTCATAAGCCTTTGTTTCCAAGTGATCCAAAGCCTCATTCTTTCAAGTGCAAAGAGAAGAATACTTCTATTAGAAGTATTACAACTTAGTATCATCTTGCTATCTAAGTTGTTTGTTTACATTTTCTTGTATATCTTTCATACTTTGGTGAATAAGGTGTATGTATTAGTTAACTAGATTTAGTTGAAGAATCTAGAATTGTTGTAAGGGTGAAGTGTAACTTGAAGTGAAGAAGAAGGGTTAGATAGTAGTGGTGATAGGAGATTGTAGCAATAGGAGCTTGTAGTGAAGAAATTAAGGATCTCTAGTGGAGAAGACTAGAAGACATTTGGAGATTGAAGTTGTGAAGACATTAGTGGCTTGAAGGTGTCAAGACACTAGTGCATTGAAGTTGTGAAGATATTAGTGACTTGAAGGTGTCAAGACATTAGTACTTTGAAGGTGTGAAGAGAATAGAAGATTGGTGTATAGAAGATTGGTGTGTAGAAGATTGGTGTGAAGATAATAGTAGATTGGTGTGAAGATTGGTGTGTAGATTGATGTGTAGATTGGTGTGAAGATTGGTGTGTAGATTGGTGTGAAGATTGGTGTGTAAATTGGTGTGTATATTGGTGTGTACGGTTTTCTCCGCCATAAAGGAGATATTTGATCTAGTGAAGAAAACTCTCGAGTAGGTGACTCGGGGAGTGGAGTAGGGCAAGGAAGGTGTCCTTGTAGCCGAACCACTATAAATCCTTTGTGTCTCGGTTTGATCTTTCCATCTCTCACTCTTTGATTTATTACTTACTTGCATTTCACACATAGTCATAATTGATAGTATTGTGCATATGTGGATTTCACATAAAGATCAAACTAAAATCCATTCATAAAACTAATCTTACAAAAACCAACCTAGTACATATAATTATATCTATACACTACTACACATATATATGCTTACATAAAATATATGAAATTGTATATTCTTTCCAAACATTATACATAAGCATTGTATATATAAAATCTTTAATAAAACTTGTATTTAAACTTTTGTAGTTAAGTGTTTTGAAATTGTACATTATACATAAGTAGTATTTATACTAAATTATAAATTAACTAGTATATATATATTTATGTATTAAAGTGATTTGAAAGTTTCATCTTAGAAACTATCTCTTATAAAATAAGCAAAACGAAAAAGACGTAAAACTATTCAACCCCCCCCCCTTCTAGTTTTCCACACGTTTTCGTCCAGTTTTCAAACGTTTTTGTCCTTTTCATACATGTTTTTACATTTTCATACGTTTTCATACATTTTCATTCGTTTTCGTTCATTTTTAATTGTTTTCTGCCATTTCCAGACATTTTCATATGTTTCTAAATATCGCAAGTGATATTCTGAATATCGCAAGTGATATTCTGAATATCACAAGTGATATTCTGTGATATTCTAAACATCACAAGTTATATTTTGAATATCACAAATGATATTCTGTGATATTCAGAATATCACAAGTGATATTCTGAATATCACAAGTGATTTTCTGTGATATGCAGAATATCACAAGTGATACTATGATTACCACAAATGATATTCTGGATATCATAAGTAATATTCATCCATTTTTCTTACGTATTCGTCCTTTTTCAGACGTGTTTTTAAGCTTTCATACGTTTTCATCCGCTTTCATACATATTCGTTCGTTTTCTTACGTTTTTGTTCGTTTTCAAACATTTTCGTCCGTTTTCTTTTGTTTTCATCTAGTTTTCAAACATTTTCATCCTTTTCATACATGTTTTTATAATTTCATGCGTTTTCTTCCATTTTCATACATTTTCATTCGTTTTCGTTCATTTTTAATTGTTTTCTGCCATTTCCAGATATTTTCTGCCATTTCCAGACGATTTCATATATTTTTAAATATCGCAAGTGATATTCTGAATATCACAAATTATATTCTGAATATCACAAGTGATATTCTGTGATATTCTAAATATCACAAGTTATATTCTGAATATCACAAGTGATATTCTGTGATATTCAGAATATCACAAGTGATATTCTGAATATCACAAGTGATTTTCTGTGATATGCAGAATATCACAAGTGATACTATGATTACCACAAATGATATTCTGAATATCATAAGTAAAATTCTTCCATTTTTCTTACGTATTCGTCCTTTTTCAGACGTGTTTTTACGCTTTCACACGTTTTCATCCGTTTTCATACATATTCTTTCGTTTTCTTACATTTTCGTTCGTTTTCATATATTTTCGTTCGTTTTCATCCTTTTCATACATGTTTTTACACTTTCATACGTTTTCATATATTTTCGTCCATTTTTTCATTCACTTTCGTCCGTTTTTAAATGTTTTTTTGTCATTTTCAGACATTTTCATATGTTTCTCAATATCACAAGTTATATTCTGAATATCACAAGTGATATTCTAAACATGACAAGTTATATTCAGAATATCACAAGGGATATTCTGTGATATTCAGAATATCACAAGTGATATTCTAAATATCACAAGTGATTTTCTATGATATACAGAATATCACAAGTGATACTATGAGTACCACAAATGATATTTTTATAGGTATTCGTCTGTTTTCTTACATTTTCGTCCATTTTCTTATGTTTCTAAATAACACAAGTGATATTCAGTGGTTCTATAATATCACCTGTGATTTTCTGAATATCACTCGTGATATTATGAATAGCACTTGTGATTTTCTTATGTTTTCGTCTGTTTTCATACTTCGTCCATTTTCATACGTATTAGTCCATTTTCTTTTACGTTTTCGTCCGTTTTTATACATTTCCGAATATCACAAATGAAATTCAGAATATGACTTGTATTTTTATGAATATCAATGGTGATATTCTAAATATCACTTGTGATTTTCTGAATATCTATCACTTGTGATTTTCTAAATATCACTTGTGATTTTCATGTTACAAAACATTTATTGAAAATCACTTGTCAAATTCAGAAAATAACTTATGATATTCGGAATATCACTTGTGATACTTTGCATATCACAGAATATTACTTATAATATCCAGAATATCATTTGTGGTACTCATAGTATCAGTTGTGATATTCTCCATATTACAAAAAATCACTTGTGATATTCATAATATAACTTGTGATATTTAGAATATCACAGAATATCACTTGTGGTATTCACAAGTAATTTTCTGTGTTTTATTATGTTTACGTCCGTTTTTATATGTTTTACGAATATCACAAATGATATTCAGAATATCACTTGTGTTTTTCTGAATATCAATGGTGATATTCTAAATATCACTTGTGATTTTCTGAATATCTATCACTTATAATTTTCTGAATATCACTTGTGATTTTCATGTTAAAAAACATTTGTTGAAAATCACTTGTCAAATTCAGAAAATCACTTATAATATTCAGAATATCACTTGTGATACTTTGAATATCACATAATATTACTTATAATATCCAGAATATCATTTCTGGTACTTATAGTATCACTTGTGACATTCTCCATGTCACATAAAATCACTTGTGATATTCAAAATATCACTTGTGATATTCTGAATATCACATAATATCACTTGTGATTATCAGAATATAACTTGTGATATTTAAGAACGAACGAAAACGAATGAAAAAACGGACAAAAACATAAGAAACGAACGAAAATGTATAAAAACGGAAGAGAACGTATGAAAGAGTAAAAACATGTATGAAAAGGACAAAAACGTTTGAAAAATGAACGAAAACGAAAGAAAACGGATGATAACGAACGAAAACGTATGAAAACGAACAAAAACGTATGAAAGCGTAAAAACACGTCTGAAAACAGACGAAGACGTATGAAAAATGGATGAAAACAAAAGAAAACAGGCTAAAATGTATTAAGACGAACGAAAACGTATGAAAACGAACGAAAATGTAAGAAAAAATATGAAAACGTATGAAAACTGACGTTAACGGGCGAAAACGTAAGAAAGCGGACGAAAACGTATGATAACGGACAATAACGTATGAAAACGGACGAAAATGTAAGAAAACGGGCGAAAATATATGAAAACGGGTGAAAACGTATGAAAACAGACGAAAATGTATGAAAGCGAAAAAAAACGTTTATTAGGAAAAAAACGTGAATTTGAACGAAAAAAAAAGAAAAAAGAAAAAAATAGGCGTGCAAAAAAAAAAAAAAAAAAAAAAAAAAAACTAGTAGCGTGAAAAAAAAAGGCACAAAAAAAAAGGAAATAAAGAAAGAAAAAAAAAATAATAATAAAGACAAGAAGACAAAGAAAAAGGAGAAAAAAACATGGACTTATGTTTCCCCATTTAAATCTTAGGTTAATCCCCACCATAAGATCAAACTAGATGGATGGTAGGGATTTGTCCATTGGTATGCACCAAAATAAGAGTATGCATTTGAATTTTCCTCCACTTTTGTAATGTTGGGAAACAGTACCTATAAGAACATCTCTTTTTTGTTTCTTAACCAAAGTTACATTATCATATCCCTTCAAATTAATGTACAGATAAAGAGAAGTTATATGTACAGATAAAGTACATATCTCCCTGCAAATAAATGCATGCACCAGTTCTACGCTATTTGCTAAATTTCAAATACTAACTGCGATTTAAAAACTTTATGTAGTAATGTTGGATAATACCTCGACAACAAACCCGAAATTCGATCGCGGAAAAAACTAGATCGCGAGTTGTATCGAGCACAAGTAACAAACACGAGAGACTACAAAAGAACCAAGAATATATGCACACGTTATACCCTCAAACACCCCTTTATTAATCAACCAATAAAGCTTACAATTTGAGGAAGAAGAATGAATAACTAGCATCCCCCTCATCTCTATTTATAGAGATGATGAGGTGGAAACCTAGCTTGCCTTGCACTCCAAGCTACTTAATCCTAGTTTATGTCTAACACCTAATCTAATTACAAAAGTACACTTAAGTCCCTAATCTATGTTTAAGTTTACTACTAATATATAACAATTTCCACCATAGGAGTAACACTTAAACATAACCGATACTCAGCATCCTTTCCTCGTGCTGGAACCTCGGACCGGGGACCACCTTGTTGACCAGGCATTGTACTTTAGTAATTTTCCAAGATTAGCTTCCGTAGACTCCTTCACTTTCTTCTTTTCAGCAACATTACCCTCTGCACCCTCTTGACCAGGTACTCCGGTTACCGTAATGTTTGCCCCCACCTATATACCAAGGTGTACTTTTTCCTACTCATTTACCAAGCAGCCTGATTCGTTGTGTTTTGGTGTGTGCAAACAACAATTTTATCAAAATATCAAATATTTGTCGTGAGATAAACAATCGTGAAGTAATACGAGTAAACCGTTTAGGAAAACGATTACCTCGTAAAACTTGTGAAAGTGATATTCAAATTGTGAGACCGGGAAATGATTTCCCGGGTCGTACCCCAACGAGGTGTGAATGGAAAGCTTCGAATGAGATTGGGATTAAAATCTTGTATGATTGGAAAGATTATTTGGTTTTGTTGTACGTTAAATTAACGTAAGTTACAAATTAACAAACGAAAAATGGAATAAACGCAACCTAAGTGGGAAATTAAACTAAGGAATATTAAGTACTATTTAAAATAACCTAAAACACTACGGGAAACAAGAAATAGGTATCGGGAATCCTAAAATTCACAAATTTCACAAAAACGTGACGTTTATTCTAAATAAACGTCAACGCGCAAATAAAAACGTGAATTTTGAGCTACGCGAGTCCTACAGGTTTCCAAATAATTTTCTTACGCTCTAAATAACAAAAGAAAATTTTGAGAAAAAGAAAATTAATTTTTCAACAAAAAATGTATTTATTACGAATTAAAAACTAATTAAACTAAAATAAATTCTAATAATTAAATGACTAAACCGAAAAATCTAAAACTTTTTTAATAAATCCTACAAGTTAACTAGAATTTAAGAAAAATATAAAAGGTGGTTTTCAGCTTAATAATAAGCAGTAAATTCACTATATAAGCTGAAAAGGCCTTTTTTAGCAAAAATAAACAAAAAGGGTTAAAAGGATTGTTTGTGTAGTATTAAACAAAAAAGACCCAAGGGCAGAGTTGGTTTGGAGAGTTGTGTGGGGCGTCTGTGTTGACTGGTCAAGGGTAGAGGTCAGGGGTTCGACCCTTGGCTTCTACCTTTTTTTTTTTTTTTGAAACTTTTTTTTTTTTTTTTCAAACTTACTTTTAGCAAATTTATCAACCACAATTTATCAAAGTAACAACAATTAAACAACAAAAAGATCAAATAGAAACAAAAACTTAATCAGATTCAAAGAAGCTGATGAACCCAGCTTAAACAGCCCAACGGGGTACTTTAACAGACAAAAATAAACCGGTAAACAAGTTCGTAAAGCAAACCGAATTACACAGCTGCTAAGTCCTCCTAACAAGCTTTCTAAACCACCTAATTTCAAGTCATGGGGTTCATTAATGAACCAGATACGGAACCAAGAAACTAATGGTCAGGATGGTGAAATCTGGGTAAAAGTCACTCGACAGCTCACTTTGGTCTCAAATTTCAATAGTCAAATGGACCTCAAATCCAGATTTTCTTTTTGATATTTATAGACAAGCTGGGAAATAACATAAATCAACAAGAATCATGGCTTACTCATCACCATTAAGGTTTATACCTTGGCTTGAAATCTGGGCAAACTTACAGTATCAAGTTTTGACTTTCGAAAGTCTTCCCTTTCTTTTAAGCAAGTCGACCTAATTGAGTTACAAAGCAAAGCTAGAAATTTTTTTTATGAAAACCACCAAGGACTAGTTTAATTGTGACTACATTCACCAAAGTGACAGTAATAACAAGGGCCTAAAATTTAAACCAAACACCCTTTTTGTCGACTTAATGTTGACTGTTCTAATGAGTAACAAAGAAAATGTGCAATCAACACTAATACTATACCAGTTAATCTACACCAAGACCAAACAAACTTAAACAAGCAATAGCATTACTTAACAATAACGAATTGTACAAAGCAGATACTATAAAAATTATTGGTAGATTGACTTACTTGGCATCCAAAGCCAAATAACAACTGAGGTCTAGTAACACAAGAACCACCTAAGTGTCTCCCATGAGACCCTAAACCAAATCACATCCTTCCATCGCTGCTGCTACTACCTTTTTCATGATCTCCCTTTTTTTTTGTAATTTTCTCTGGACTATATATTTTTTTTCTTTCTTTTCTGAGTCTTAGCTTAAAAACAACTTAAAAACATTAACAACTTTGGAAATTGGAACAATCAAATACTTGCGACCAGAAGAAAATTTATAACTTGAGTAAAAAAAAAAAACAGATTTAAATTAACTCGAATAGAACTTTCATTAAACTTTAAAATTGAAGTTACAAGTTTACACTAAATTCAATACTAAAGATAAGATACAGAAAGATGCCCATGAGGCTTACAAGAGTTACCTATTTATACTAAATTACTAAGCTAAAGTTTCTTGATTCTTGGATGCTTCTGAGTTGAGCTTCTTTCTTTAGATTCATCCCAGCCTTCCACTCATCTTTAACAATTAATCTCGACCCTTTAATCTGAATTGGTTCTCAAATTGGTGTGGATTGGTGATGTGGCTATGGTATACCCGTGACTTTACCTTGGAGATTGAGATGGGGGAGTTAGGTATGACATGTGAGGGGAAGGAGGTATTAGTGGGATGGTGCTTTCGATGCCTGGGGGGTGGTGTTGCGTGTAGCAGAGGTTGGAGTGGTGGTGGTGGTTTAACTTCTGGGTAATCGACTGAAAGAGAAAAAAGGGGGGGGGGAAGAAAGAGGTGTATACTGATTAGGTTAAAACAAAGGGTACGTTTTATTAAAAACCGTATAAGTTCATTTGGGTTGGTTTAGTTTAAAAGTGGTGGGCTAGAGAGTGATTTGGGCCCAAGGGTGAATTTTGGGTGATGGAGTGTTGACAATAGCAGATCCATTTGGTTTAGTAGTTTGTATTAGGATTCACATGGACCAATCTTGTAACTTCCGATTCATGAGGGACTAAAGCTGGCAAAGTTCCAAAGTTATTCCAATGACCCTTTCTTGATAGGTTTCAACTTTCAAAGGACCTCTTGATGATTAATTTTCAAACAAGATATCCGAGGACCAAAATTGACAACTTTGCAAACTTGCGGGACCACAATTGTAATTTTTCCAAATTTTTCACTAAACTTGTTCATTTTTGAAAGTGTTTTTCCCAAAGATCATTTTTGACATCTTTTGACTTTCAAGAAACTTGGGTTGACTTTTCATTTGAAATAAACGCTCAGGGACTAGTTTTGTAAAACTTTGAGAGTTGGGGGACTGAAACTGCCAATTATGCAAACTTTGTTTGTTTTTCGTTTGTTTTTGATCATTTTGCATTTGAAACATATAAAACGCGATCTTTGGGATATTTTCATTATTTTGATGTGTAAAAATGATGAGTATTTACACACTCATCAATCCCCCACACTTGAGTATTGCTAGTCCCTAGCAATATTTTTGGAAAACTTGATGGATTTGAAATCTCTTTACCAAAAGCCATCACTTCTGGAGTAGCCAGGTGTAAGAACTGTGGCACACCTGATAACCGTGTGATTTTGAGCAAACCACCAGCTGTCAACGGATTTGATTTGTCTTTACCAAAAGCCGTTTGCTTCTGGACTAGCCAACTCTTGATGGAACAGTCAACATCTTGGTGAGTTGATTACCAATTATGGTTTTTCCACGGCCTTTACCACAAGCCATAATCTTTCGGGCTAGCCAACTCATTAGCTTTTGAGGATGATGGGGAGTTGAGGAACCATACAATTTTTGGCAAATTGCAAGCCATAAACGGGTTTGAGTTATCTTTACCAAGAACCGTTTGCTCCTGGATTAGCCAATCCCTTTTGTCGTTTAGACTTGGCGGACTGATTACCACAAAAATTTTGAAATAAAGTGAAAAAAAAAATTTAAAATTTTGGCCAAAAACGGGGGTACTAGACGATATGGTTTGATAAAATTCGCTAGAATTTTCCCCTCCCCCACACTTAGAGTTGAATATTGTCCTCAATATTCAAAGTCCCGGCTATTATGCCGAAATTTTGAACGTAAGAAGAAAATATTAAAAGCTAATTGTGGAAGTGTCTTTTTTTTTTTCATTTTTCACTTTATTTATACAACAACACATTTTTTTGTTATTTTCATTTTTCATTTTTCATTTTTTTTTTTTTTTTTTTTTTTTTTTTTTTTTGAAATAAGATATATACATTGCAATCAATTGCGGGGGGTGGCCATTCCCCCACACTTAGGTGTTAGAAAATAGGAGGAAATCAAATACACGGGTGAAAACCCATGTTTGTTGTTGCTTGTTTTTGTTTGTCGAGTCGCTAGCTTGACTCGATCCCCGAATTCATTGGTCCATGGGGAAAGTTCGGAGGTCCGGGACAATAGGTGGTATGTCCCCTCCAAAATAATGCTTTAACCGATGCCCATTTACTTTGAAGTTTGGACCGTCATCTTGAGATAACTCGACGGTACCATATGGAAAAAGTTTGCCCGAAAAGATCTTCAATCTAGAATTAAAAAGAAGGACTCGGTCACCAACGTTAAAAACGCGGTTTTTGATTTTTGAGTCGTGGATCTTCTTCGTTTTCTCTTTGTAGATTAAAGAGTTTTCGTACGCTTGATCACGAAGTTCATTAAGTTCATTGAGTTGAACCTTCCTATGATCACCCGCGGACTTGAGATCGAAGTTGGCATTCTTGAGAGCCCAATAAGCCTTGTGCTCGAGCTCAATCGGTAGATGACATGCTTTTCCATACACAAGCTTATAAGGAGTACACCCGATGGGTGTTTTATAAGCCGTGCGAAAAGCCCATAGAGCGTCGTCTAACTTATCCGACCAAGAGGCACGGTTTTCGCCTACGGTTCTTTCAAGAATTCTTTTCAAACCTCGGTTTGAAACCTCCACTTGCCCACTCGTTTGTGGGTGATAAGCGGTAGCAAGTCGGTGAGTGACACCATACTTGAGCATGACTTTTGCAAATTGTTCGTTGCAAAAGTGAGTACCGCGATCGCTTATGATAGCGCGGGGGGTTCCAAACCTAGAGAATAACGATTTCAAAAACTTTACAACTACTCGGGCATCGTTGGTAGGGAGAGCTTTTGCTTCGACCCATTTAGACAAGTAGTCAATGGCCACGAGTATGTACTTGTTCCCTCGTGAAGACGGGAACGGCCCCATAAAGTCTATGCCCCAAACATCAAAGATTTCACACACTTAGATGACGTTTTGAGGCATTTCATCCCGTTGTGTGATCTTTCCTTGACGTTGACACGAGTCAGAAGATTTGACTAGGTCATGGGCGTCTTTATAAATGGAGGGCCAATAAAAACCGGACTCAAAGACTTTTCGAGCGGTGTAGTTCGGGCCATGATGTCCCCCTGTGGGTCCATTATGACAAGCCTTTAGGATTTCCATGGCTTCTTGGCCATGAACACACCTTTGAATAACCTGATCCGCACAAATTTTGAATAAATAGGGATCGTCCCAAAAGTAATGATTCACATCTTTGAAAAATTTGTTCTTTTGGTTGGACGACATCCCTTTGACAACGAAATTCCCCGCATGGTAGTTTGCAAAGTCGGCAAACCATGGGGTACTAGAATCACCACGAGAAGAAATCACATTAAGTGTCTCGAGAGGAAACGTTTCATTTATTTCCTTTTTCTCGAGGACACCTTGATGAGGATTTTCCAATCGGGAAAGATGGTCAGCTGCGAGGTTCTCGGCTCCTTTCTTATCACGAATGATTATGTCAAACTCTTGTAGGAGGAGAACCCAACGGAGCAATCTCGGCTTAGAATCTTGCTTGGCAAAGAGATATTTGAGAGCCGAGTGGTCCGTGTACACTATGCATTTAGTCAAGATGAGGTATGGCCGAAACTTCTCAAACGCATACACCACGGCAAGTAATTCTTTTTCCGTTGTGGTGTAGTGAGCTTGAGCTTCGGTCAAGGTTTTGCTTGCATAATGAATCGGCTGAAAATGCTTGGTTTTTCGTTGCCCCAAGACCGCACCTATTGCAAAGTCACTTGCATCACACATGAGTTCGAAAGATAGGTCCCAATCGGGGGCAACTAAAATTGGTGCCTCGGTAAGCTTTCTTTTGAGATTTTGGAAAGCTTCGATGCACTCATCGGAAAAGACAAACGGAGTTTCTTTTTCAAGAAGTCGGGTCATAGGCCTAGCTATCTTTGAAAAATCTTGAATGAATCTTCGATAGAAGCCGGCGTGACCGAGAAAACTCCGAACACCTTTAACGGTTGTGGGAGGAGGAAGTTTGGCAATGACATCGATTTTTGCCTTATCAACCTCAATCCCGCTTTTAGAGATCTTATGGCCAAGGACAATTCCTTCCTTGACCATGAAATGACTTTTTTCCCAATTTAGACTAAGATTGGTGTCTTCACACCTTTGAAGCATTTTGTCTAAATTGGAGAGACACGATTCAAACGAATTCACAACGACCGAAAAATCATCCATGAAGACCTCCATTGTTTTCTCGATCATGTCGTGAAAAATGGCCATCATGCATCTTTGAAACGTGCCAGGAGCATTGCACAAGCCAAAAGGCATGCGTCGATAAGCAAATGTTCCGTATGGACACGTGAAAGTCATTTTTTCTTGATCTTGAGGATCGATGGGAATTTGGAAATAACCCGAAAAACCGTCAAGGAAACAATAGTACTCGTTTCCCGCCAATCTTTCGAGCATTTGATCCATGAAAGGTAATGGAAAGTGGTCTTTACGGGTGGCGTCGTTCAATTTTCGATAATCAATGCAAACGCGCCAACCCGTCACCAATCGAGTTGGAATCAACTCGTTATCATCATTTTTGACAACCGTTATGCCACCCTTTTTGGGCACACAATGAACGGGACTCACCCAAGGACTATCCGAAATGGGGTAAATCAAACCGGCATCAAGAAGTTTTATGACCTCTTGCTTGATAACCTCATGAATTTTTGGATTTACCCGTCTTTGTTGTTGAACCGCCGGTTTAAAGTCATCTTCCATCAAAATTTTGTGCATACAAAATTCCGGGTTAATACCCTTGATGTCGGAAAGTCTCCAAGCAATGGCTCGCTTGTGTGACTTTAAAACCTTGAGAAGAGCGGTTTTGTCTTCCTCATTCAAGTCTTTAGCGATTATGACGGGAAACTTATCGTCACCATCCAAAAACGCGTACTCGAGATGAGGTGGAAGTTCCTTGAGTTCGACATCAGGAAAGTCATCAGTTTTTTCAACATCTTTGACTTCCACATTATGAAGTTCTTTTGGAGGAAGAGATGACGGATCATCATTGAGCAACTTCTCGAGGAGAAGTATGTCTTCCTCGGGATTGATAGAATCATAATCAACATGAGAATCACACGACAAACAAGCTTCGATTTCTTCCAAAATGAAGTCACCTCCCAAAAATGGAGTAAGAGAGGGGGGAGAGACATCATTGGAAGGATTGATTGATCCTTGCACATGTAACACTTCTTCAAGGTAGTCATCGCATGCGACATCGATGACATCAATTTGATTAATTGCTTCTCGTTCAAGTTCGAGAAGATCTTTTGAAGTGTTTTCAATATTAATGACCAACTTCTCATCGCCAACTCTAAGAGTCATTTCTCCTTCGAAGACGTCGATTAATGCACGAGCCGTTTTCAAGAATGGTCTTCCCAAAATAAGGGGGACACGAGGATCGGCATCAAAATCGATGACTACGAAGTCGGCAGGAAAATGGAACTTGCCAACCTTCACAAAGACATCTTCGGAAATACCCTTCGGAATTGTAACCGAACGGGTTGCTAATTCGAGAGTCATTCGTGTTGGTGTAAGCTCGGGAAGTGAAAGTTTTTGCCAAATAGAGAAAGGCATGAGGTTTATGCTAGCGCCAAGATCAGCCAAGGCAAAGCATTCCTCAAGCTTTTGGAAATCACATGGAATGAGAAATTTTCCGGGGTCCCCTAATTTTTCGGGAAGTTTCTTTAGGAGAACCGCCGAAAAATTTTCGTTCAAACGAGTTTTGGTGAGTTCAAATAATTTCTCTTTGTTACTTAAAAGACTCTTGAAAGTGGAAGCAAACTTGGGCATATAGAGAAGAGCATCCGCGAAACTAATATCGAAGTGTAATTTTTGAAAAATTTCAAGAAATTTCTTCATTTGATCATTAGTTTGTTCGCGGAGTCTTTGATCATTTAGACGCGAAGGATATGGTATTGAAGCTTTTTGGTGAACGGGATTTTCCGAGGGTTCAAAAACAATTCCCGGTTTTGATTTGGTTTTTGGGACAACATGAGGTTGGACGTGTGTGGTACTTCGTGTACTTGTGATTTGCACCTTATCCTTTGTGGCCTCATGTTCACGTTCCACTACCTCGGGAGGAGAAAGAGATGAGGTAGTAGGAACCGTGGGTCCATCATAAGAAACTCCACTACGGGTTGTGATTGCCTTTACATCGCCCTTCGGGTTGGCGATCGTGTTGCTTGGTAGCGTTCCCGATCCCGAATGTCGATCATTTAAAGACTTCTTTAGTTCATAAATCTGACCGATCAACAACCTATTAGTTTCTTCTTGAGCTTTCATAAATTGCTTCAACACTTCATCGGTTGATGATTGAGGTTGAGCAACGGATTGATTTTGATGAAAGTTTTGAGCTCGGTTATTTTAATTGAAACCTTGATTTTGAAAATTTCCATGGTTTTGATTACCATGAAAATTGTTTCCTTGATTGAAATTACCATAACCTTGTTTTCTATTCAAGTTTCCTTGATTGTGAGAACCTTGGTTGTAATTTCCCCCTTGATTTTGATATTGGTTCATAGGGGCTTGAAATTGGTTTTGAACATTCGGGTTTCTTTGTTGTTGATTTTGATTGAACCGATTTGGATTATTGGGTTGAGAAAAACCGGGTGGACCACTTTGATGGTTAGCACGGTCATTTTGTTCCATTTGAGGACGGTATTGGTTACCTCCTTGGTTAGAACTACCGGCTATAGCATTAACTTCAAATGGATTGCCATCGGTGGCAGTACAATTGTAGTAAGCGTGTGGACCACCACAAGTAACGCAAGTTTCAACCATTTTGACTTCAGCAGGTTGAGAAGAAACTTTCTTTGTTTTGGTGAGAACCAAAGCATGAATAGCTTCCGTGAGCTTGTCAAGTCTAGCATCGGTGCTAGATTGAGCCACGGTTGATGAGGAAGAAGGACCAACATTTACTTGTGAAACAACCGATTTGCTTGGTGGAATGCGGACCTTGGATTTGTTTTCAATGATCATCAAAGCATCTTTGGTGGTGCGATTAAAGAAATTACCTCCCGCGGAGGAATTAAGAGAGTCTTGATCGACTTGGCTCACACCATTATAGAAAGTGTCGAGTTGCATCAACTCGGAAAAACCGTGATGAGGACATTTACGAAGCATGTCCTTGTAACGATCCCATGCCTCACCGAATGATTCATCAAATTTTTGAGTGAATTTCATGATCTCATTCTTGAGGGCGGTGGTTTTGGATGGAGGAAAGAATTCGTTCAAAAACTTCTTGACCAAATCTTCCCACGTTTCAATCGATCGAGGGGGTTGTTTATCTAGCCAATTTTTGGCAGCCCCATCGAGGGAAAACGGGAAGAGAAGAAGTTTGATAGCTTCCTCAGGGACATTTTTGCATTTGATGGTTGACGTGATTTTGTTGAACCATCGAATGTGATCTTGAGGATCGTCCCTCTCGAAACCATAGAATTGACGCGAGGTGACTAAGTTAATCAACCCCGTCTTAAGTTCGAAATTGTCAGCCACGATGGCTGGGATGATGATAGCATCTCCGTAACCCTCGATGGGTGCTTGGAGAAGCTCATTCATAGTGGGCTCGGCCGCCATGATTGGAATAGCACGAAGCTCGGGTTCGGCTATTCGATTGGTACGTCGTCGATTACGCCTTCTCGGAATGTTATTAAGCGATTGCAAAGGACTTGTTGACGTAGATGAACGTGTGCGCATGCACCACAAAAATATCAATTAAAACAATACCACTTTAAAGACAAGGGAACTTAAACCAATAATCAAGAACACAAGGTTAACTTCTAAAGAAAAACGCACAAAGGAGCGGGAGAGAAGAATGGATCTCTCACTGGGCGAAGTTCATTGGATCGCCACATACCGTTTCGACTCCTCTTAAAGTGTGAATTTCGTTTAAAAGTTTTCCAAAACGCAAGTGATACAAAGGCAAATTTTGATCTTTTGTTTGGGAACTTATTATGGTCACACCCCCAGTTGGTAGGTGTTCTGCCTTGGTTTGCGGTGGTAAGATTTTAACTTTGTATTTATTAAACAATGAAACGGGAAAATCTTTTTGTGTTTTTCTTTAACTGATATAGATATAATACATATACTAGAAACAAAAGAAAAATATTTTTGGTTTTTTAAACGTTTTATAAAAGCGTAACTTCTTGCGAAGGTTCTACAAGACTAATCGTCTAAACCTTATCGAGGCTTTTGACACACAGCCTCCCCGGCAGCGGCGCCATTTGATTCGTTGTGTTTTGGTGTGTGCAAACAACAATTTTATCAAAATATCAAATATTTGTCGTGAGACAAACAATCGTGAAGTAATACGAGTAAACCGTTTAGGAAAACGATTACCTCGTAAAACTTGTGAAAGTGATATTCAAATTGTGAGACCGGGAAGTGATTTCCCGGGTCGTACCCCAACGAGGTGTGAATGGAAAGCTTCGAATGAGATTGGGATTAAAATCTTGTATGATTGGAAAGATTATTTGGTTTTGTTGTACGTTAAATTAACGTAAGTTACAAATTAACGAACGAAAAATGGAATAAACGCAACCTAAGTGGGAAATTAAACTAAGGAATATTAAGTACTATTTAAAATAACCTAAAACACTACAGGAAACAAGAAATAGGTATCGGGAATCCTAAAATTCACAAATTTCACAAAAACGTGACGTTTATTCTAAATAAACATCAACGCGCAAATAAAAACGTGAATTTTGAGCTACGCGAGTCCTACGGGTTTCCAAATAATTTTCTTACGCTCTAAATAACAAAAGAAAATTTTGAGAAAAAGAAAATTAATTTTTCAACAAAAAATGTATTTATTACGAATTAAAAACTAATTAAACTAAAATAAATTCTAATAATTAAATGACTAAACCGAAAAATCTAAAACTTTTTTAATAAATCCTACAAGTTAACTAGAATTTAAGAAAAATATAAAAGGTGGTTTTCAGCTTAATAATAAGCAGTAAATTCACTATATAAGCTGAAAAGGCCTTTTTTAGCAAAAATAAACAAAAAGGGTTAAAATGATTGTTTGTGTAGTATTAAACAAAAAAGACCCAAGGGCAGAGTTGGTTTGGAGAGTTGTGTGGGGCGTCTGTGTTGACTGGTCAAGGGTAGAGGTCAGGGGTTCGACCCTTGGCTTCTACCTTCTTTTTTTTTTGAAACTTTTTTTTTTTTTTTTTTTTTTTTCAAACTTACTTTTAGCAAATTTATCAACCACAATTTATCAAAGTAACAACAATTAAACAACAAAAAGATCAAATAGAAACAAAAACTTAATCAAATTCAAAGAAGCTGATGAACCCAGCTTAAACAGCCCAACGGGGTACTTTAACAGACAAAAATAAACCGGTAAACAAGTTCGTAAAGCAAACCGAATTACACAGCTGCTAAGTCCTCCTAACAAGCTTTCTAAACCACCTAATTTCAAGTCATGGGGTTCATTAATGAACCAGATACGGAACCAAGAAACTAATGGTCAGGATGGTGAAATCTGGGTAAAAGTCACTCGACAGCTCACTTTGGTCTCAAATTTCAATGGTCAAATGGACCTCAAATCCAGATTTTCTTTTTGATATTTATAGACAAGCTGGGAAATAACATAAATCAACAAGAATCATGGCTTACTCATCACCATTAAGGTTTATACCTTGGCTTGAAATCTGTGCAAACTTACAGTATCAAGTTTTGACTTTCGAAAGTCTTCCCTTTTTTTTTTAAGCAAGTCGACCTAATTGAGTTACAAAGCAAAGCTAGAAAATTTTTTTATGAAAACCACCAAGGACTAGTTTAATTGTGACTACATTCACCAAAGTGACAGTAATAACAAGGGCCTAAAATTTAAACCAAACACCCTTTTTGTCGACTTAATGTCGACTGTTCTAATGAGTAACAAAGAAAATGCGCAATCAACACTGATACTATACTAGTTAATCTACACCAAGACCAAACAAACTTAAACAAGCAATAGCATTACTTAACAATAACGAATTGTACAAAGCAGATACTATAAAAATTATTGGTAGATTCACTTACTTGGCATCCAAAGCCAAATAACAACTGAGGTCTAGTAACACAAGAACCACCTAAGTGTCTCCCATGAGACCCTAAACCAAATCACATCCATCCATAGCTGCTGCTACTACCTTTTTCATGATCTCCCTTTTTTTTTTGTAATTTTCTCTAGACTATATTTTTTTTTCTTTCTTTTCTGAGTCTTAGCTTAAAAACATTAACAACTTTGGAAATTGGAACAATCAAATACTTGCGACCAGAAGAAAATTTATAACTTGAGTAAAAAAAAACGGATTTAAATTAACTCGAATAGAACTTTCATTAAACTTTAAAATTGAAGTTACAAGTTTACACTAAATTCAATACTAAAGATAAGATACAGAAAGATGCCCATGAGGCTTACAAGAGTTACCTATTTATACTAAATTACTAAGCTAAAGTTTCTTGATTCTTGGATGCTTCTGAGTTGAGATTCTTTCTTTAGATTCATCCCAGCCTTCCACTCATCTTTAACAATTAATCTCGACCCTTTAATCTGAATTGGCGCTCAAATTGGTGTGGATTGGTGATGTGGCTGTGGTATACCCGTGACTTTGCCTTGGAGATTGAGATGGGGGAGTTAGGTACGACATGTGAGGGGAAGGAGGTATTAGTGGGATGGTGCTTTCGATGCCCGGGGGGTGGTGTTGCGTGTAGCAGAGGTTGGAGTGGTGGTGGCGGTTTAACTTCTGGGTAATCGACTGAAAGAGAAAAAAGGGGGGGAAGAAAGAGGCGTATACTGATTAGGTTAAAACAAAGGGTACGTTTTATTAAAAACCGTATAAGTTCATTTGGGTTGGTTTAGTTTAAAAGTGGTGGGCTAGAGAGTGATTTGGGCCCAAGGGTGAATTTTGGGTGATGGAGTGTTGACAATAGCAGATCCATTTGGTTTAGTAGTTTGTATTAGGATTCACATGGACCAATCTTGTAACTTCCGATTCATGAGGGACTAAAGCTGGCAAAGTTCCAAAGTTATTCCAATGACCCTTTCTTGATAGGTTTCAACTTTCAAAGGACCTCTTGATGATTAATTTTCAAACAAGATATCCGAGGACCAAAATTGACAACTTTGCAAACTTGCGGGACCACAATTGTAATTTTTCCAAATTTTTCACTAAACTTGTTCATTTTTGAAAGTGTTTTTCCCAAAGATCATTTTTGACATCTTTTGACTTTCAAGAAACTTGGGTTGACTTTTCATTTGAAATAAACGCTCAGGGACTAGTTTTGTAAAACTTTGAGAGTTGGGGGACTGAAACTGCCAATTATGCAAACTTTGTTTGTTTTTCGTTTGTTTTTGATCATTTTGCATTTGAAACATATAAAACGCGATCTTTGGGATATTTTCATTATTTTGATGTATTCTTGAATGTTTTCGCGCATTTTGGCAGTTAAAATACGGTAAAAATGATGAGTATTTACACACTCATCACAGCCCGTGTGTGTCTTGTTGGAGTAGTTCTTGATTCGTGGTTCCGCTCTAGAAATCGGTTTGTTGGATTTCTCCCAACAATTGGTATCAGAGCCAGGTTCGAGAAGAACGAATCACACAACGTGGATAGTGCTAAAATAAGAGAAACGAGGAAACCGGTTTGTTGGATTTCTTCCAACAATTGGTACCTTCTTTTCTTGCTCACATTTAATAAACGTTTGAGTGTAAAATATTTCGTGCGTGTTGGTACCACTCGGCATTAAGGGATCATATCCCTTAATGCCGAGGTCTTGTTGGAGTAGTTCTTGATTCGTGGTTCCGCTCTAGAAATCGGTTTGTTGGATTTCTCCCAACAAGTAATGCTAATTCCCAAAAGTAAAGAAGCTCTTCTACACAGAGGGTTAAAATGGTGTTTATTTGTTTTATTGGATCATTGTCAAAGTAAGGTGTAACACCCCCAAAATTTGATACAGCGGAAGACTCAACAAGCTTTCGGGGTGCTACGGGGATTGGTATCCAACACAAGACAATATAGAACGAGATAAAGTAAACATAGTAAAAACACAACCAAAACGGGGTTTTAAGGTTTACATTTATCCCAACATCATTCAGAGTCAGGCCCAAAATAAATAACAATAGGTCCAAATTTAATTATCAGAGTTCAGAAAATATAGATCCATAACCGTGTGCCTCAGCCGAGCCTTCCAATCCAAGCATGCACCTCAACACTTAATTACCTGAGAAAACGTGCTAAAAGTCAGCTTTCGCTGGTGAGATCATAGGTTTAAATTCAACTAATAATATAGTGGACATATACGCAAAACGCTTGCTAGCTAGACTAAGGATTCGCTAAAAGCCTGCGGATACCCTCCGCTCTCAACATAACACACGGAAACCCTTCCGCAATAACCAAAACACACGGATACCCTTCCGTCACAACATAGATATTCGGGTAACCCCCGCAATACCAATAAATACTCGGATAACCTCCGAAGTATTAATAACCTATAGGTGCACACTACAGTATCTAAATAAGTCAACCTTGAATAGTACACACGAAACTATGTGACTAAAGCTGACAATCCAAATAAGCCAACCTTGAATAGTACACACAAAACTATGTGACTAAAGCTGACAATCCAAATAAGCCAACCTTGAATAGTACACACAAAACTATGTGACTAAAGCTGACAATCCATCAATAACCAAATAAGCCAACCTTGAATAGTACACACAAAACTATGTGACTAAAGCTGACAATTCAAATAGGCCAACCTTGAATAGTACACACGAAAATATGTGACTAAAGTTGACAACATATCCTAGTCCATACGCATAGCAAGTTTAGAAAGCATATAAAAGCGATAATAGTCCACATGAAATAATTTGCACGTTTCTCACCCCAATCGTTGAAAACATAGTTCAAGAGTAAAAAGTGGGGCTATGACTCACCTCAAGTCCAGAAAAAAAATAGCAAGACGAGGTAGGTAGCAATAAGATGTATGATAACTCACGAAACAGCAACTACGGACTTGGCACGACCTAACAATATTAACTCTTTCAGAAATCATTTCCTCGAATATATAATATTCCCAAACCCGGACGAGAATCCGTTTTTTTTCCGAAAATCCATTTCGTATTAGTTTGGTGTATTTGCGTTTGGTATCCATACGGGTGGTGGGTCGACTCAAAACAAACCAACAAGATCACACGTAGAAGATACAATAAACTATGGATCTAATATTAGTCCAATATATCATTTAAATAAATCGCCAAAGTTTACCGAATCCGTCGATTTGATAATCCTCGTATTTATTTACGTAATATACCGTTCCAAGATTACACCCAATCTAAAGCACATATAAAGCACATAGCACATAATTACTATATAGTATATATCATAGTTTAATAAATTCCTCATATATATCGTCAAATTGGCCAGATTTCCCGATATATACACTCGCAATCTATTACACTTTACATATACTACAACCTGTGGGCGTCGTAGGATACGCTGCCCACTAATATATTCGTTTCATATAACCAAACAACCCGGCTCAACCTTACGGTTGAGTGGTTATTTACTTATAGAAAACGTCTATATTAGTCGTCATATATCCGAGGAAACACGAATGTCACAAAAAAATGACTTACCTGGACCCGAGTGACAACAATTTCGCCTAACTCAATAAACTTATCCGTTGTATATTCGAAATGACATTTTATTAAATGTTTCATAATTGTCGGGAGTTTCCCGTTTATAACACAATTTTTATAATAATAATACGTTTATTAATATTACACCACTTTCGTAGCCTAATATATATCTAATCGTATTATTTATAATACGACTCGTGATTATTATTATTATTAATATACGCGTTTATATAGTTATATATACGTTATTCACGTATATACTTTCGTATAAACGTTCATATTATTAATAATTATTATTACGAGTTTTATTATTCTCGTTCAAGTTTAATAGTTATTGAGTGATACGAAATGGTCATATGTCCGAGTCATGACCCTCGGCTCATTGTCCAAGTCCAACAATAAGAAAAAGTCATAAATAATAAATCTCCGTCCAATCACAATCTCAACCACGGGCTACAACAATAAGGTCCGACTACGGTACCCGACTAACCTATCTCCGTCATCTAACGACCGTCTCATAACCGGTCCTCATATCTCATTCCACTCGACAACAACTCCTCAATATCCAATCAATGTCCAATTCGACCCAATGTACACGGCCGAGAAATAATACCACAACAACAATCATATACCAAAAACAATCGTAAGAAATAATAATATAACAAATAGTTCACCATTAGCACAAAAAAAATAACACCAACCGAGTTAATGTTCGGGTCGGTTTACCAAGCCGAACCCGAGGCAACACTTCACCACAACTAGTGTGGGTCCCACCCGAGACCTCCATGGTCTCGGCTAGCTCTAAATGAGCCAAACTAACCACACGACCTACTAGGGTCGTCGGTCAAAAATCCATTCGACTACCATGGTTAACCATGACCCTCAATAACCGGTCAACAACAAAAATGAGGATCCAACCATCCTCATTCGAACACCAATAATCAACAGGCTCGAATAGCTGGAAGAACAAGCACAAACCGAGGGTTTCCACCCTCGGGTACACCTCGACCCAACAAGAATAAACCAACCCGGATACCAAACTTCATAGCAAAACATGTTTTCATCCAAGATTCATAAACGTTACACGTTTTTAATAAAACCCATCCGAATCTTAAATACATCGTGACCAAGGGTCGCGTTTTTATTAACAATACGAGTGGAAACTCGCTCACCTTCGAACTAAAAGCTCAAAACCTTGATAATCTTTCCAAAAACAACGAATAGTGGTGAATTTAGTGACGATTCGAAATGAAATATGGGGTTTATAGGCGCGTGTTATAGTAGATCTAAGAGTAGGGATGATGGGGGTTCGATTTATGGTGGTGGTTTAGAGTGGTGGCCGGCGGTGGCTAAGGTGTGGCCGGAATATTTAAGGGCGGCTAGGGTTTTGGTGAAGTGGAGGAGATGAGGGTTTGAGAGAGAGAGAAATAAGTTTGTGTTTGTGTGTGTGTGGGTAAAAACCGGGCCAACGCCCCTTTAATAACTTTTCTCTTCTTTTTTTTTTTTTTTTATAAATGTAATAATAATAATAATAATAATAATAATAATAATAATAATAATAATAATAATAGTAATAATAAAGATATTATTACGGTTGAGCGGGTAATGTGGGTAGATGTAAAAACACGTGGCCCGAACCCGAACTCATTTTAAAATTTCCATATCACACGAGAACCTCTCGTAATTAATTAAAATATATAACGGACTCGTTAAGACGAATCATAAAACTATGTTAGATAATCCTAGTGCCAAAGTCAACGTAGTACCAAGTGAGAATTCAAATATACATCACCGATCACAATATCAAAAATGAATTATGAACATAATTCACGAATTCCATAACGTCATTAAATAAAATATCCATAACATAGGTCTTACAAGTTCGTTGTGAAATGAAAATTTCAAATAAAAATTATAAACGAACTTATGTTGTAATGCGGGTTTTAAAAATAGCTCCCTAAACTGCCGGTTGTCACATAAGGTGTAGGTCATGTACTTGTTACGCATTAGTCATTACTTTTCAATGGGCAAAATTTAAAGAAGAGCCCCTCTTGAAGGCTATAAAATGCATTCTCTACAACCAGTTTTCATTCGCTGAACAACAAATTAAAACACACAAAATGGCTCTCATAAGCTTGCTAGTGTTACTTCTTAGTGTGCTTATAACATGCTTAACCCTAGTTTTCCTTACCTAACTTTCTGTCACAACAAAAGTACTCACCACCAACCGCACCTATTTGTAAGGTGCCAGCAACATACATGGCACCATCACCATCACCTACCTGATCATCGGATAAACAAGTTATTAGGAGAAATTTTAAAACAAGTAACACTAGCAAGCTTATGGGAGTTATTTTGTTTGTTTTAGTTTGTTGTTCGGTGAATGAAAACTGGTTGTGAGAATGCATTTTATAGCCTTCAAGAGGGGCTCTTCTTTAAATCTCGCCCATTCAAGATTAATGCGTGACAAATACATGACCTATCTTACTTTGTCAATGATCCAATAAAAAAATAAACATCATTTTAACCCTTGTGGAAAGTTCATGTAAGACAGGCCATGTATTTGTTACGCATTACTCTTGAATGGGCAAAATTTAAAGAAGAGCCCCTCTTGAAGGCTATAAAATGCATTCTCTACAACCAGTTTTCATTCGCCGAACAACTAAAACATACAAAATGGCTCTCATAAGCTTGCTAGTGTTACTTCTTAGTGTGCTTATAACATGCTCAATCCCTTCCTTACCTAACTTTCTGTCACAACACCAGTACTCACCACCAACCGCACCTATTTGTAAGGTGCCAGCAACATACATGGCACCATCACCACCACCTAGCTAATTGGACAAACATATTTTTGGTTCATTATTGTTGGTTCATGAATATCCTATTTGTAAGTTGTCATTACTTTTGTTTCATGAATATCCTTAACGGGTGGTGAATGTTGATATAGGAGAGTGTGATTATTGGATGTTGTCCGATGAGGTAGGTGTTTGTGGGATGTATGATGCTGGCACATTACCAATCAATGGCACCACAAACTAGGAGACGGTCTTCATCTCACAGTCGTACGTAACTCACATTCCCCTTGGCGTAAGAGGCATCCACCCGGCACTAATGGCTATTCAGACAAACTAGGCTACTTATCAATGACAATCATGCGAACTTGTATGCCTAGAGCTACATTGGCTAATGGTTTTAGGATGCTAATACTTAGTATCATTCATATTTTCTAACTCTTCTGTTCATCAAGTTTGTCTTTATCTGTTTTTTTTAAAAGGTAGCTTATTTTGTACTATATATGTCCTTTTATGATCAAATTTCTTTGGTGTAGTAAAATGGCAGTGACGATTATAGCAAATATATCTTGAACCCGGAGACAGAGATGAACCGATCGAGAACAAAGTGCAGATGAAGTGGAGATTGTGAAGAAGAAGTGAGTGATGCTTCATTTCCCCCGAAAGGAAAGCAACTTATTATACAATAACTATGCAAATTAATATGCACTTTTACTGTTAAGGTGCCTCAAATGTGAGTAGTAAAAGCTATTTTGATTCAAATATTAAAAAGAAATACCCATCAAGTGACTCGTGATCAACATGGAGTAGCAAAGAATTGGGGTTTAATAAATTGAATTTTGAATTATCGAGGTTTTATTGGTTGGTATGTTGTTTGCTTTGTTTGGATGATAATTTTTGGCTTAATTTCAGAATAATGTGTTGCATTTGAACAAGTTACTGATGATTTTTGGTTTTTAATGATATTAGGGTGTTGTAACACCCCAACCCGACAAGGTTAGAAATGCTACATTATGGTGACAAATCAGATACAAACAGATATAAATGCAAGCGGAAGTCTTATCATAAAAATAACCAAAAGAAAGTGTCACAACTCACCATTTCAGGTCATTTCCCGAACTTTGGAAAAACACTATTCATCAAATACTATTCATCAAAACACTATTCATCATTTTTGGTGTCAGTTTGACATTCCGAGAAGCATTCAGAAAAATTACTATTCACTAAACACTATTCATTACCGGAAAAGATTTCATCATTCACGTACATTACACATTTCATCGTAAATTTAGTTTACGGGTATTCAAATTCGCGTAACCGGATTGGTTTAGGTGCGAATTCATTTCATTAGTGCTAAGGACACTGCATACGGACTAGAGATAATCTGCATATCATCATAACAGCATTTCCATGTTATACCACTCTTAGGATTTTCAAATTTATATATTTGATACATTTAACGTTTTTACATATAAGTATTTGTAGTAAACGTTAACACCCGGTTTATACACGACGAATATATCTAAATATTCCCACAATGGTACCGACATATTTTTATATCCATTATATCATCATAAAAGTTATTACATTCATTTACCCAGTATTTTGGAATTTTACGTTTTCCAGTTCAGCGTTTTACGCGAATTACACGTTTTTAACCCGCGTTTCCAGTTTTAACAACGTTCAAGCAACCCGATGGAACTTACCATTCATTTTTATTTTATTATGGAGTATTTTGACAAGTTTAGTCATTCTTTCAAGTTTCATATTTTTACGATGCCCGAATTTACGTTTCGCGGTTTAAAACTTTACGTTTTGCGAATAACGGAACCAAAACCGACCCCGTGAACCAGATAACACCAAGCTTACTACATACTCATCTAATTTCTTTACATGTGCAGCCCCCCCTTGTCTTCCACTTGACTAAATATTTACCATAATGCCATTTCATTAGATATTTTATACTTAAACACCTTTAACACATTTACATTCATTTTCAAGAATCAAAGTGAGGTTTTCTCTTGTCTTCCTCCCTAGACCACGACCCAATTAAGATCCCCAACCAAAATCCACTAATTTTCAAAGTACAAAGCATCAAAGTTGTTCATTTCATCATCCTAATCAAGAATCATAACACAAAAACACAAGTAATCCAAGGTTTCTCATCATCTCACCACCTATTATTTCAAAGTGAGTGTTCAAATTTATTTTCATGTTTTCATCTAATTAACATATGTATCTTATGGTATTCATGCTTAATTTCATGCACAAACTAGTTATACCACTTTATTTTTGTATACTTTTTGAACATACAAACCCTAGATTGTGATTTAGGTGTTCCCTTGTTAAATTAACTTGATTACTAGTCATTAGGAACCCATGGCACCCTAAGAAGGTGTATGGTAGGATTTGTATAGTTTTGTGAAGTTTGCAAGAGTTTTGGTTGATGTAGAAACTAGTTTCGAGCAAGAAAAATGGGTTTGTAACAAGTAAATATACCTACTGTCCCATTTTGTTAAATTCTGGAAAATCAGTACATACAAAGGAAACTTTGGACAAATTTTTAGAAGATACTTTCAAAAACGAATCCGTAGGCGAAAGAACGGATTAAAAAGAGTTTATAACGAAGAAGTTATGATCTTTGCAAGTTTATTGATGAAAAGTATTTTTCTGAAAATTACATGCTGCTGGACGTTTTTCGTCGGACAAAAAGAGACTTTAGACGTAACCCGGAGGAGTCTAGCTTTCCAAAATATATTACTATATACTAAGACGTAACCGTGGATATAAAGAACAAGTAAAACGGACTTATAACGACAAAGATATTCACGTTTGAATATCGGCAAAACTCATTTTAGTTTGACAGCTTTTTTAAATATTAACACTAAAACTACGTAGTAACTCTAGATTTCTAGAAATAATACCAAGTACCCAATTTTATAACTAATGAAGTATTAGTTATTACAAGTATATTTTATCACTACGAGGCGTTATTTCAAGGATTTCAACCCGAGGATTTCAACATGAACATTGATACATACGATATATATATAAGTATATATATTGCAACTAGCTTTATTTTTCTAATAGCCATATTTTTTCTAAGTCTTGGAAATGTATATTTTTGATAACAAGAAGTGTTTTTCCAAAGAGTAGAGTGGTATAGGAACATGTGCATGGACATTTTCAACATCATTTCATGATCTAAATTAGATCGCTATCATTCATCTTAGGTTGCGGCTAGTGTTCGCGCCTTATTGACCCGATCATTTTACCATCATTGCATCATTACTCCAGGTGAGTCATAGCCCCTATTTTTTTTAATTGTTTTGTAAACTCTTTGGGGGAGATACATGCTCAATTATATGATTTCAACTTTATGCTCGTTTTACTTAAACGCTTTACTCGCTTTACATGGTTGATTACGTGCATTTCATTGGTATGTTTGATTACCTGCATTTCATGGGATTTGTCATCATTGTTCATATGACCTCATTGTCTGAATTATTTATATAGCCGTTTTGCTATATTTACCTTTGAATTTAGATACAAGTATTACTTATGTTCACGTAGACTATAACATATTTGGCAGTGGGTTGTAAACACACAGGTTACAAGTCTCTTATGGCGGGACTTGGAACTGAGTGGATTTACGATGCCTTTTCTGAGAAATCTTCATTCATATGCATAACATTCTTTTTCACAAGACTCTATGAACTCACCAACCTCGTGTTGACACTTTAGCATGTATTTTCAGGTATTAAGCATTGGCACGCTACAAGAGGTTTTGGCAGGGCATGGCATGGTCATAGAAGACTCTGATTTATTCATTTGGGGACCGTTTTAAACTATTTTAAGGGCCTACTTCCGCATTACTTTTAACAATGTAAAATCAACATTTTGATTTAACTATTTTATTCTAAATGATTCAAGTGCAAACTATTTTTGAACTAGTGTTGTAATACCAATTGAGTTACACCCCAACTACATGTATGCTTCCGCTGGACCTGATTTTGGGGGTGTGACAGATTAGTACCAGAGCTTTGGCTATAGCGAACTAAGTGTTTTTAAAACCTAGACTATAGCTACTTTCAAAAAAACTTAACCCTATGACCGTCACGTGCCTGCCTGCCAAGCTGAAGCCTCATTTGTGGTTAGTTGCTGACATAGGTGATGAGATTTATGTCTCATTATCTGATATATATTATATTCATTTATTATAGTTGATTACTATAATTGTTTTTTTTCATATAAGCATAGTCACGTATCATATATGTCACCGCATTATGTTTTTCCTTGCATAGTTTCATCATTTGACCTCGAGTTTGGTCACCTGCCTTAGTCTTTTTGAACGTCTTGGTATTTGTGATGGACATAGTCTTAGTATAACTGAGCTAAGTATTTCAAAATTCATGGAACCTCGGTCTAATATAGACAAGTCTTCTATATTCAACCCGGGATAGTGGGACATAGGCTGACTACCTATGTCTGACTCAGAAATGAATTTTGCGACACTGAGAATGGTTATAATAAAATTCTGTCTTGATTGAATCCTTTACTCATTTTCCAAATGTTTCATGCATGTGTGCGTATACCCTAGTTGTCAGAACATTCATACTTTTCATTACCTCGTGAACCGCCGCTTGGAAGCATGTCAATTGATCATTTCATTTCATGAACATTTACGTCTATGCACAATACACTTACATCACAGTATTTTCTTTTATCACAATATCAATTTTGTCGCAGTTGTCACAGTCTCTTCCCTTCTCACCATCACTATCATTTCCTTTCCCCATCCCCATATAGAATTAGCTGACACTTTATGGATTCCTATGCCACTCATCGCACACTACTCCCTGTATTGATAAGTGGATATTATCAATGACCTCCCTAGGAAAGACTTTCCATACCATCTATAAGGAGAATCTCTCGGTACATTAAGACCATTCAAAACTCAACAGAAATATCAAGATATCGCAAAACTATTCGAAACACTATCACTGGCCTGATCACCAAAAATTCCATCATCTAGAAAGTATTGGCTTGACTAAATTACATGATTATTTTCGATACGAGTGCTCACTAAGCCACACCATAGAGATAAATCCAATCTCCTAACCAAGACTGTAGAACATTCAATTGAACATGGACTCGCCAATAGACTTTATTCAAACATATTAGACATTTATACAATTGTGCAGACATACCTACCTGGCTATTTTATCCTCTTCATACTTTCACTTTTACATAGATTTTTCTCCAAACTACAGTTATGCAAAACATATATCTTGTAAGAAATACTTTTCTGAGGCACTTATTTTGACAAGCAAATTCCTTTTGGTTAATCTCTACAAAACTATTGGACATTAAGGAATTTTAAACATCAATCCTTGGCAAACCATACTATTTACCCCAGGTTGAAAATAGTTCTATCTTGCATAACTATTAAATTTTGAAACATCAAGAAAAATGTTACTTAGAAAGCCGTTTGCTTAAAGTTGTAAATTCATTTATTCAGGGAAGGTTTATGAACAAAACACACAATCTCAAAACAAACTTTGAAAATTAATCACTATATTACATCACTTATACACTTAGGATTTTGTGATTTGATGACATAGAGCTTGGGGAAAATCTTAGTAATGGAGACTAAGCATCGTAAGTGGAGAAAGACTCAATTTATGACATCCTGCGGAGGATCTCAACCTTATCCTAATCTATTATTTTCAACAACACCCTTTGACGGACTTAACCTTGTAAGTTCTTCCACAAGATTCATGATACCCATTTCAATTATTCCTAATAGAGGAATTTGATTCACCTCAAACTCCTAGCGATTTCATTAAGATTCCTTTGGAACCACACCGCTTATCATCTTCGGACCAATGGTCAGAATTAGAGAACGATTCAAACATAAGGAGACCTGCATTGGGTATGGATTTACCTACATTCAACGGGTATGAATTTACCTGCATTGGGTATGGATTTACCTGCATTCAACGGGTATGGATTTACCTGCATTGGGTATGGATTTACCTACATTCAACGGGTATGGATTTACCTGCATTGGGTATGGATTTACCTGCATTCAACGGGTATGGATTTACCTGCATTGGGTATGGATTTACCTACATTCAACGGGTATGGATTTACCTGCATTGGGTATGGATTTACCTACATTCAACGGGTATGGATTTACCTGCATTGGGTATGGATTTACCTGCATTTATTGGGTATGGTTAACTGCATCGCATGAGTGATTGACTCTAGAAATGGTTGGTGTGGAAAACTAGAAGGGGGGTTGAATAGTTTTAGCGTTTTAAAATCTTTTTAACTTGTTTAGTTAGCTTTGAAACTTTCCGTTTGATCAAAGATATATGCACAATCACAAATATATAACATGCAAGTAAAGGAAAGAAACGATCAAACCACAACACGAGTATTTATCGTGGTTCGGCTATAAGGACTCTTTTTCCTTGCCCTACGTCCACGCCCCGAGTATCCAACTCGAGAGTTTCTTTCACTAGTCAACAAGCTCCTTTCACCGGCGGAGAAAACCTTACACGTCGCTTATACTTTTACCGACACAAAGCTAGATGTCGAGTTCTTTTACAAGGGCACAACTACTCCCAACACTCTTTGTATTTTGAGGACTAAAATACTAACCACTCACTTCAGAATATACACAAACAAATGACGCGTAAACAATACTAGTTTACACAATACTAAGCTAACAAGTCTTGCCACGTTGTGTTGGAAACTTGTAACTTTTAGACGACCTTGTGAGCTTCTTTGCTACAATAGAAAACTTCACATGTACAAGGTTAAGAGGTTAGAAGAAAAGGATCAGTGTGTGTGTAAAATATGTGCTCAAGAGGTTGGCCAAAAATCAAGTTATGGCTTGGTATTTATAGCCCAACAAACTGTGGACTCGGCGGATCAGGCAGAACCCTCATTTGGGTTCCGCCCGTGTACCCCCAGGGTGCCGCCGGGTCTGCAGTAGGTTTTGGCAATAACTTCCCAAACCAAACAAGGTCTTGTCTCATAACTTCTATCAACCAAACAATGTCACATCACTTGAAGTTAGTCAAACATGAAACTTGTAAGCAACATGAAAGCAAGTCAAACACACAACTTGCCATAAATACATAATGACAAAACTTGCCATAAATATGATGTGACTTATTTCTAATTTAAGAAATAAACTTGTGTTATGTTTTATGAAATGTAAAATGTAGCAAAAGTCTAGTTTATGCAAGTCTTAAAAACTAAGAATATGTTTTGCTTAAAACTAAAGTTTACATTTTGTCGTTAACAAAACTTAGCGAAGATCGTAAAATATAAATAACGTTTTTAGGCGATATTTGTATTAACAATCTCCCCCTTTTTGTTGATGACAAAACATAAACTTTGTTTTTAAGTATCACACAAAATCTTGGTTTTTAAGACTTAAAAAAAAATTATATTTACCTTGTTTTACTTAAGAGATGAAAAGCATATTAAGTATTGAAGGTATAATATATTTCTCCCCCTTTTTGTCGAAACAAAAAGTAGAGTAGCGAAGCGGAATAATCGCCATGCTCCCCCTTGGTCGATACTCCCCCTAAATGGAGTACCAATATGGGAAACATGGATTTTGAGACCTACAAAAAAATGGTTAGTTGATGATATATATAGTCAAGTTTGTAGTTACCACACACATTGCAACCACATTGACAACACAACTTTGATCAACCAACATTGCACAAAATAAGTAGAAAGAAATTTCATTTCAAGTAAAATTTTGACTTTTAAAAAGTCAAAAGACAAGAAATGTGTACATATGCTTCTACTTGTACACAAAAACTAAGAAAATAAAAGAAAATCCTACATTCCTAATGTGGGGCAAACGGCCTCCAAGGGTTGGTTTAGGATTTGTTGGGGTGGGAAAGTGCATCCAAACGTTCAATGACGTGTTGGAATGCAAACCGGGTTTCATTTTGGAATTGGTGAAGCACGGTTTTTATGGTTTCACCCATTTGCTCACAATGTGGGCAACCATGGGGATGGGTGGGTGAAAATGGGTTGGTTTTTGTGTCTTGGTTTAGGGGTGGGTTTGGTTTTGTTTCTTGGGTGGAGGATGGATTTGGTATTGATTCAAGCAAGGTGGTTTGAAATTCCATTGCTTGATGAAGGTGGTTGTCAACCATGCTTTGTATTTCCTCATAAGAAGGAAAGAAAGACTCATAGGTTTGGGGTTGAGAAGGTGGTGGAGTTGGGTGATCATTGTTTTCAAAATTTGGTTCTCCATAGAGAGGACCATGGATCTCACGGTAAATAGGGTGAAACAACAACGGTTTTGGTTGTTGGTACATTGGTGGTGGTGGTTGGGTAGGTTCAAGATCATCATCAAGGTCAAAAATTGACCTTGGTGATTGGTTTGCAAACGGTGGTGGTTGGGTTTGTCTAGGTGGTAGATCATTCAAATCTTGGACATACGGGTGTGGTGATGTTGGAGGAGACCCGAAAAGCTCCATAGGTTCAACTTTTGGAAATGGTGATGGTGATGGAGTCTTTGATGGTTGAGTTGGAGCACTTGGTGGAGTTGGGTCAATAGGTGATTTAGTAGGTGGTGGAGTGTGCTCATTTGGTTCATTGGGTGATGGAGTTGGAGATGCTAGGTTCAAAAAATGTTCATTTTTGATGGGTGATGTGAATTCATCCGAGGATGAAGAGCTAAGGTTGATGGGTTGGTTAGACCAAAGTGGTTTCACACTTATCCGGGCGGTTTTCCGGATGATTTTTGAGGTTTGAGAGGTGTTTGTTGACTTGGTCATGGTGAGAAATGGTTTAAAGTTTCAGAATTGTGAGGTAGAAGGTGTGATTTGTTAGTGTTTAGGAAGGCTTGATTTATAGTGATGAAGGTTTGTGGGAAGGAGTGTTTGGATTTGATGTTAGTCCATACAAAAATGGTGGTTCCTAATGATTTGGAAAACTTAATTGTGGGTTGTCATGTCATGGAAGTCAATCCAATGAAAATGGTGAAGTGAGAAGACAAGCTTGCACTAAATGCTTAGTGGTTTTGGTGAGTTTGTTTGATGAGAAATTCTCAGGGATCTGAAGGAGCCTTTAAAAGGGGTCCTTCTTTGTTGTATGAAGGAGACTTGAGGTAGTTATAGCTATTTTTGAATTTTGGCGGGAAATGGGTTTGGGTGAGTTCTAAGGAATGCTAAGTACCTTAGTAAGCTAAACACATTGCAAGTAATGGATTTCTAGCTAAAAGGATTGGATTTTGGTGTTTGGATGTTGAAATGTTGAAAAGAAAAATAAAAATTCTGCAGGAAACTGGCGGTACCCTGGGAATACACAGGCGGAACCCAAATTTGGGTTCCGTCTGGTCCGTTGGGCCAAACCTGGGTTACCCAGGTTTTGAACGGGCGGAACCCAATTTTGGGATCCGCCGGTTCCGCCAGTGCTCAAAAACGAGGCAGAACGCGATTTAAACCTGCTAGACGATTTTCAAATTTTTCAAAAAGTCCTAAAACCAAAAATATAATTCATATCTGGTTAGGAAATGCAAAAATTAGACATGTAAACGCTCAAAGTATAAGACTTTGATCGGGGGCTAGCGAAATTCACTAAACTTAGTGAAAATAAGATAATCATGAAATTTTTGACAACTTGCCAAACGTTGTCATCCTGCAACATTGTTAGTTGAAACATGTTCCAAAGTGTATTAAACATTGTACTAACACACAAATACATGACAAACATTGTTTAAAACTACCAAATTGTTTTAATAGCACCTTGTGCCAAACACTCCTAACACACCCGCACTCATTGACGGTCCATCTTCTTCTTCATCTTCCCGAGGAATCTCCCGATGTTTTTGAACATCCCTTTTGTTTGCTTGAACTCCTCCGACTCATTTGGAATATCCGGAAGTTGGGAAAGGTATTCTAGAGGTGGGAGCCTAGAGTTTGGCAAATTGTCATCTTCACTCATTGAGGAAGAAGATGATGAGGTAGGAGGATGAGGACGTTTTCCTTGGGCTCTATACATTCTCTTATCACTTAGTGGGACAAAGGTATGTGGGATGAGAGAGTAGTCAAGACGAAGATGGTTTGGAGTTGGTGAAATGGGTGAAATGAACCTAAAGAGACGGGTCAAGAGCATTCCATACGGCATAGCCGTTGTGCCATGCACGGGAATGTCGGCCATTCTCTTAGCCATGTAGTAAGCAAGATTGAAAGGTTGCCTAGTGGATAAAGAGTAGAGCATGTAGCATAGGCAAAGGTTGATATGGTCTCGGTTTCCTATAGTGCTTATAACATTGGCTCTAAGGACTTCCTCCCATTTCTTGAATTGGGGCAAGAGTTCATTAAGTTCCATTCCATATGGATCCTTTTCAACCTCATTTCCCCCACGGGTTCTCCTAGTGGTGGTTGTCCTAACAAAGAGGTGGTTACGGAGTACATCTTTTGACACAAGTGGTGTATCATAAGGATGGAAACGGTCATCTAGGGTGTCAAGGGTTGAAAGGGAGTGCAAATCGGAGTAGATACAAGTACCTTGGTTTGGAATTCCTAGGATTTGAGCAAACTCCTCAAGAGTGAAGGAATAATGATTACCACTAACCCTAAAGTTGACGGATATGAAATCATATTCTCCCGTGGAGAGGGTGACGGAGGCATAGAATTCTAAGATGAATCTAGGACAAATAGGCTCGTCTATAGTCAAAAGACACTCAAAATTGATTGCGGCGAACTCGTTGTAAAGGTTTGTGCCTTCTAGGAAGGACGGGTCAATGGTTCTACCCTCATGGACATAGTGTTTTTCTAAGGCTTTGAAGATGTTGACTTGGTTTGGGGTAAGCCCTTTTGTTTTGTGGTGTTTTGGTAGGTACTTGATTGTGTCCTTGTGGTCGTAATGGGTTAGAGGAGGCATGATGATACCTAGAACAACAAAATTTTCACATTTTAGTTTAAGTAAACTACTTATTTTAATGTGGATGTTCTAGTGTGTGTCTATATGAAAACAATGTGGAGGTGCGGTTATCTTGACTCATTTTGATGCATCAAAAGTGTTTTATAATGCAAGTTTTGTTATAAAAACAAAAGATAACCCAAACACTCCTAGTTCAATGTAGCTACGTTTGAATGTACCCGAAAATACATATTAATTATGTATTCCCTTTAGCATTCAAGAGACATTATGCAAGTGATGTTTTGAACATAACGTTTTGATTTTGTATTCTCAATGTGAGACGAAAAAATATTTGTCCTACTTGTGAGAAATTTTTGCAAAAATTTGACATGGGGTGGTTTAGCAAGTATGTTTACACTAAGTGAGAAAGCACTTCCTAACTATGGGAAACATGATTAGTTTTGTTAAACACCTAATTTTTATGCATGAGTTTGTTAAGTTTAATGCATAACCCCAAGTTTTTATTTTTGTGCAAAAATGGAATTCCTAGACTCAGATCAGGATTGTAATCAAGATAAGATACTTACAATGATGATGGATTAGTAATGTGATTGAATGGAAGACCAGAATTTCGTGGGTATGGTTGAGAGGAATGGTGAATAGTAACAGTTTTTGGAAGTTGTGGTATGGGATAATGGGTGTTTGGTTTAATATAAACAAATGTATAGGTTCTGCAGGTCGGCGGACACGGCGGATCCCAATATTGGGTTCCGTCCATTATGTCTCAGGGTTCCGCCGACCCTGCAGTGGAAAATGGTTATTGATTTGTTTTGATTTTTGTGATTTTTGTCTAATGTTCAGAACTACAGTGTAGGTTCCATGAGTCCTAAGCCTAGCCTAAGAAGGTTAAAAGGTTCACGTTTAAGGGGTTTGGTGAGGATGTCGGCTATGTTGTCTTCGGAAGAAATTTTCTCAATTGAGATATTTCCTTTTTGAACGTTGTCACGAAGGAAATGATGACGGATTTCAATATGTTTGGTACGAGCATGTTGAACCGGGTTTTTGCTGAGATCAATGGCACCTTTGTTGTCACAAAGAATTGTGATGTCGTTGAGTTGAATTCCGTAGTCGACAAGAGCTTGCTTCATCCAAAGAGCTTGTTGACATGCCTTTCCGGCCGAAACGTACTCGGCTTCCGTTGTTGAAATAGCAGGAGCCGTTTGCTTCTTAGAGAACCATGAGGTGAGACAATGTCCAACAAAAGTACAAGTACCACTTGTGCTTTTTCTATCGACATAGTCACCGGCATGATCCGAGTCGGCATACACTATGGTGTCTATTCCCATTCCTTTGGGATACCATAATCCTAAATGTGTAGTGCCTTTAATATACCTAAAAATCCTTTTAACGGCTTCGAGATGGGTAGTCTTAGGATCTTCTTGAAAGCGAGCACATAGACAAACACTAAACATAATGTCGGGTCTACTAGCCGTTAGGTAGAGTAGACTACCAATCATACCTCTATATTTAGTGCTATCTACGGATTCACTTTCCTCATCCTTGGTGAGTTTAGTTTCCGTGGACATGGGAGTTTTGATAGGTTTCGAATCTTCTAATCCAAATTTCTTAAGCATGTCCTTAATGTATTTAGATTGGTTAAAGAAGATACCATCTTCAAGTTGTTTAATTTGGAGTCCTAGGAAAAAGTTGAGTTCTCTCATCATACTCATTTCAAACTCGTCATGCATGATTTTTGAGAAATCCACACATAATTCTTGACAAGTTGATCCGAATATAATGTCATCAACATAGATTTGAACTATGATAATATGTGAATCTTTCTTCTTAGTGAAGAGAGTATTATCAACTAAGCCCATGGTGTACTTATGGTCAACTAGGAAGGTTTTAAGTCGATCATACCATGCTTTTGGAGCTTGCTTAAGTCCGTAAAGAGCCTTTTTAAGTTTGTAAACATAATTAGGTTTTTCAAAATCGATGAAGCCCGGTGGTTGAGCAACATACACTTCTTCATTAATGACTCCGTTTAGAAATGCACTTTTGACGTCCATTTGAAAGAGTTTAAAATTATGTGCACATGCATAAGCAAGTAAGATTCTAATTGACTCGAGCCTAGCTACCGGAGCATATGTTTCATCGTAGTCGATACCTTCTTGTTGATTATATCCTTGTGCTACTAGCCTAGCTTTGTTTCTAGACACAATTCCATTTTCATCCATTTTATTTCGAAATACCCATTTCGTTCCAATTATTGTTTGACACTTTGGTTGAGGAACTAATGTCCATACATCATTCCTAACAAATTGGTTTAATTCTTCTTGCATTGCAATTACCCAAGATTCATCCTTAATGGCTTCATTAATATTCTTAGGTTCAATGGTTGATACGAAACAAAAATAATTACTTTCATTTTGGACTTTTGATCTTAGTGTTCTTTCATTAATGTTGCCTATGACACTATCTAATGGATGACTTTTAGATTCTTTGACATTAACAATTTCCTTGTTTAATAGTTCATCATCCTTGTCATTATCTAAGATTTTTTGACTTTCAATTGCTTGGCTTTCAACTAAGTCATCATCTACCAAAGGTGATGTCTTAGAGGGAGGTGGACTTTCGTCAAATGTTACGTTCAACGATTCCTCGACTCTTAAGGTTTCTTTGTTTAAGACAATGTAAGCTTTACTATTTTGTGAATATCCAAGGAATACACCTTCATAAGACTTTGGGTCAAATTTGGTGAGATAATCCTTGGTGTTAAGAATGAAGCATTTACTCCCAAACACTCTAAAATATCCTAATGTAGGCTTTTTACCTTTATAAAGTTCATAAGGTGTTTTATTCAAAAATCGTCTAATTAGGACTCGATTTAAAATGTACGTTGATGTGTCAACGGCATTACACCAAAACTTTTGTGGAATAGATTGTTCATTAAGCATTGTTCTACTCATCTCTTGTAATGTCCGGTTTTTACGTTCTACTACACCATTAGATTGAGGAGTACGTGGAGCCGAAAAATTATGAGTAATTCCATTATTATCACAAAATTTTCCAAATTGAAATTCATTATCAAATTCACGACCGTGATCCGTTCTAATAGACACAATATTAGATCCTACTTGATTTTGAATTTTCTTACTTAGAATCTCAAATTTATCAAAAGCTTCATTTTTACTTTTCAAAAATTTTGTCCAAGTATATCGTGAGTAATCATCTACTATGACCAAAGTGTAGAAGTTACCTCCATAACTTTGTACAGCGGATGGACCAAATAAATCCATATGTAAAAGTTCTAGACATCTAGACGTAGACACCAAGTTTTTAGCCTTATGGCTATTATGGACTTGTTTACCGACTTTGCAAGCATCACAAAAGTGTTGGTCATATTTCAACTTAGGTAGGTTTCGAACTAAGTCTTTGGAGGAGAGGTTTTGGATTAGTCTCATGTTAGCGTGTCCTAAACGTCTATGCCATAAAGTTGAAGATTCATCTAATGAGGTAAGACAAAGTTTGTCTCTAGATGTTGAATCCAACTTCATGACGTATACGTTGTTCTTAAGGACACCTTTGGCTATGGTTATACCATCTTTAAGTATTTTACTACCGTTCTCACTAAAAAGAACATTATACTTATTACGACAAAGTTGACTAATACTAAGGAGATTAAATCCTAAGTTATCAACATGAGCAACATCATCTATAGAAAGGGAGTCATGAGAGATTGTACCTTTTCCGATGATTTTGCTCCTAGCATTACTACCAAACGTAACATTACCTCCATCACATTTGTGATATGTTGAGAAAAGGCTTTTATTACCCGTCATGTGCCTTGAACAACCGCTATCCTTGATCCATTCATCCGGATCCAAGCAAACTTTGAGGCACACCTATTTTATGAAAAACACTCAAACATTTGGTCCCCAATTTCTCATGGGTCCATTTTGGTTAAGCATACCATTAATTTGTCTCAAATATGAAAATAGATCATAAGGGTTCCATGGCATGTAGTTTGAGGTTTGGTAATGTCCAGGAGTGTTTTGGTTCCAAACATGTTGGTAGTTTGGTCGAGCATTGAAGTTGCTCTTTGGAAAGGGGCGTTTGGGAATTGGAGTCTTAGGTCTTGGTTGAGTAGTCTTAGCTCTAAATTCATTTTTACTAAGTCCTACTCCAGTTTTAAAGGCAGGTTTGGTTCCATTTTTATATGTGACTTTAACAAATTTAGAACGATCCGATGTGGATGGTGTTACTGCTGCAGCAGACCTGGCGGAACCCTCAGGACCAACGGGCGGAACCCATTTTTGGGTTCCGTCTGGTCCGCGGGCTGCTGTAGCAGTTTTGTTTGTTTCATGTGTGTTCTTTTCTTGTTTCGTTTGTTCCTTAACGATTTCTACTTTCCTGAAACCTAGACCTGTTTTATCAAACGGTGACTTTTGAAGTTTCATTATTTCATCCGCACATGAAATGCTCTTATCGAATTTTTTGAACTTTGTGGTTTGTTTGATTAGATCATTTTGAGTAATTTTAAGTTTTTCAACTTCAAGTTTAAGTTCTTCACATGATTTGCATGTGGTTTCAATACCTTTACTCTTTTCTAATCTCTTAGCTTTTTCTTTTAATTCATAAACTTCATTTTCTAAAAACTCCTTTTTAGTTTTCAAAAATTTGTTTTTGTTTATGATTTTTAAGCTTAGTTCACAAAGTTTGTTATATTCATTTTGTAAAGTATCATCATCTATAGAGGAGTAAGATGAGTCGGAGAGTACCTCATTTGAGTTGTGAGCCATGAGAGCAATATCATCATTCTTTGGCTCATCATCATCTCCTTCATAGTCACTCCAAGCACCACCCACAAAAGCTTGTTGAGGTTTGCTCTTGGGTGGTTTTGGACATTCTCCTATAAGATGACTTGTGTCTCCACACCGATAACACTTTCTTTCAACTTTTCCTTTTCGATCATCACGATCTTTCCGGAAGTTTTTCTTGTCATCTTTGGGTTGCCTAACAAACTTCCCTCGCCTACGAAAGAACTTCTTGAAGTCTCTCACGGCCATAGCATATTCCTCATCATCACTATCCGAAGTAGATTCTTCATCGTCACTTGATTGGACTCTAGCTTTCAAGGCAATGGACTTAACTTTTTCCTTCTTGCCTCTAACTAGCTCCGAATCTTTTTCCATTACCATTTCATGAACTTTGAGATTTCCAATAAGCTCATCAAGTGACATGCTTGAAAGATCTTTGGATTCTTCAATTGCCGTCACTTTTGCTCTCCACTTCGGATGGAGTGCTCTAAGAAATTTCCTGACAAAGTTCTTACTACAAAAAGATTCGTCAAGTGCTTTGAGTGAAGTAATAATAGTGTTAAACCTAGCAAAAGCATTATCAATAATCTCATCTTCGGTGATAACAAATTGTTCATATTGTTGAACAAGAAGATCAATTTTGTTATCTTTAACTTGTGAATTTCCTTGATGAGTGACAATTAAAGATTGCCAAATATCTTTGGCGGTTTTACATAAAAAGACTCTTTCATATTCTTTCTTAGGCAAAGCGTTGTAAAGCATCATTTTAGCTTCATTATTTTTACCTATTAATTTCTTTTGATCATCATCTTTAATGTTAGTAACTACGTTATCACCATCAACAATTATATACCATAAATCTATATCTTTAGATTTCACGTAAGTTTCAAAACGGTTTTTCCAATAAATAAAACCATTTGCTTCAAAGAGTGGTGGTCTTTGCATAGATTGCCCTTCTTTGTAATTTTCAAAATCCATGGATCGTTTCAAGTTTTAAAACACAATATATTTTAAAAGCTTGAGTAACGTAGCTCTTGATGCCAATTGTGGAAAACTAGAAGGGGGGTTGAATAGTTTTAGCGTTTTAAAATCTTTTTAACTTGTTTAGTTAGCTTTGAAACTTTCCGTTTGATCAAAGATATATGCACAATCACAAATATATAACATGCAAGTAAAGGAAAGAAACGATCAAACCACAACACGAGTATTTATCGTGGTTCGGCTACAAGGACTCTTTTTCCTTGCCCTACGTCTACGCCCCGAGTATCCAACTCGAGAGTTTCTTTCACTAGTCAACAAGCTCCTTTCACCGGCGGAGAAAACCTTACACGTCGCTTATACTTTTACCGACACAAAGCTAGATGTCGAGTTCTTTTACAAGGGCACAACTACTCCCAACACTCTTTGTATTTTGAGGACTAAAATACTAACCACTCACTTCAGAATATACACAAACAAATGACGCGTAAACAATACTAGTTTACACAATACTAAGCTAACAAGTCTTGCCACGTTGTGTTGGAAACTTGTAACTTTTAGACGACCTTGTGAGCTTCTTTGCTACAATAGAAAACTTCACATGTACAAGGTTAAGAGGTTAGAAGAAAAGGATCAGTGTGTGTGTAAAATATGTGCTCAAGAGGTTGGCCAAAAATCAAGTTATGGCTTGGTATTTATAGCCCAACAAACTGTGGACTCGGCGGATCAGGCGGAACCCTCATTTGGGTTCCGCCCGTGTACCCCCAGGGTGCCGCCGGGTCTGCAGTAGGTTTTGGCAATAACTTCCCAAACCAAACAAGGTCTTGTCTCATAACTTCTATCAACCAAACAATGTCACATCACTTGAAGTTAGTCAAACATGAAACTTGTAAGCAACATGAAAGCAAGTCAAACACACAACTTGCCATAAATACATAATGACAAAACTTGCCATAAATATGATGTGACTTATTTCTAATTTAAGAAATAAACTTGTGTTATGTTTTATGAAATGTAAAATGTAGCAAAAGTCTAGTTTATGCAAGTCTTAAAAACTAAGAATATGTTTTGCTTAAAACTAAAGTTTACATTTTGTCGTTAACAAAACTTAGCGAAGATCGTAAAATATAAATAACGTTTTTAGGCGATATTTGTATTAACAGTTGGATTAACCATTTGCCATAAATCATATTCATTTACAACCATAGTTACCACACGAGCTTAGAGACTACACCATTTGGAGCACTCTATGGTCGAAGTGCCAACATTCATTGACGGATCGAAATTTGGAAAAGCCCAACTCACTAGTCCAGTAAGTATTCATGAAATAACCAGAAATTTCCTACAAGTCAAGAATCAGTTACAAGTTCAATAAGTTGTAAACCATTAAAACTTCATGTTGTTAGGCAGAGTTGTGTTGAAAGTTCTGCCTAGGAAAGGCATGATATCATTCAGAAAACTTGGAAAGTTAAACCCGAGATATATACTGGACCATGTAATATTTCAAACAGAGTAGGCCTAGTGGCCGTCAGACTTGAGCCTTGTTAGAGAACAACAGGACTACACAACCATGTATTATCATCTTTTCAGATTAGTCACTCATAATCCCATTTGGAAAGGAATCCAACCCAAAGTCAAACATAAACCTTACAGGAGAACAAGTAGAAATCATGGACAGTTAGGTCGAACAGTTGAAGCAGAGTCGAATTCTTATCGTGAGAGTCCGCTGGAGTTCTCGAATATCATCACCTTTTCACCAATACGTTTTCAGAGACCAACATAAACTGAACTTCGGGACGAAGTTCCTTTTAGAGGGGAAGACTGTCACAACTCACCATTTCAGGTCATTTCAGGTCATTTCCCGAACTTTGGAAAAACACTATTCATCAAATACTATTCATCAAAACACTATTCATCAGTTTACTATTCATCATTTTTTGTGTCAGTTTGACATTCTGAGAAGCATTCAGAAAAATTACTATTCACTAAACACTATTCATTGCCGGAAAAGATTTCATCATTCACGTACATTACACATTTCATCGTAAATTTAGTTTACGGGTATTCAAATTCGCGTAACCGGATTGGTTTAGGTGCGAATTCATTTCATTAGTGCTAAGGACACTGCATACGGACTAGAGATAGTCTGCATATCATCATAACAGCATTTCCATGTTATACCACTCTTAGGATTTTCAAATTTATATATTTGATACATTTAACGTTTTTACGTATAAGTATTTATAGTAAACGTTAACACCCGGTTTATACACGACGAATATATCTAAATATTCCCATAATGGTACCGACATATTTTTATATCCATTATATCATCATAAAAGTTATTACATTCATTTACCCAGTATTTTGGAATTTTACGTTTTCCAGTTCAGCGTTTTACTCGAATTACACGTTTTTAACCCGCGTTTCCAGTTTTAACAACGTTCAAGCAACCCGATGGAACTTACCATTCATTTTTATTTTATTATGGAGTATTTTGACAAGTTTAGTCATTCTTTCAAGTTTCATATTTTTACGATGCCCGAATTTACGTTTCGCGGTTTAAAACTTTACGTTTTGCGAATAACGGAACCAAAACCGACCCCGTGAACCAGATAACACCAAGCTTACTACATACTCATCTAATTTCTTTACATGTGCAGCCCCCCCTTGTCTTCCACTTGACTAAATATTTACCATAATGCCATTTCATTAGATATTTTATACTTAAACACCTTTAACACATTTACATTCATTTTCAAGAATCAAAGTGAGGTTTTCTCTTGTCTTCCTCCCTAGACCACGACCCAATTAAGATCCCCAACCAAAATCCACTAATTTTCAAAGTACAAAGCATCA